>VZTI01000775.1:760613-810906 GCA_013397865.1 Struthidea cinerea | reverse complement strand
CCTTCCTTCTGGCTGGTTGCAGGATAGGAGTCTGGTGAGAAGGGAAGTGTTTGATGAAGTGCCTGCCTTGCCTGCAGGTGCCCATTTGTGCTCACCTCTGGCAAAAAGATAAGACCACACTTTTCATTAAGCACACACAGTCATCACTGCCCATGCTTTTATTCCACTCTGACAGGGAAAAAGAGTCTCTCTCCTAGTTAATGAAACAAAATCTGCTCTGTGTCTTGTTTGAATATTCAAAATAAATTGAGTGCTCTGGAAATAAACAGAAATCTCTTTTAAAGAACTTTAATTTTTAAAAGCAAAAATTATGAAAAATCTGTTGAAGAAATTATATATGAGAAAAATTTAAAGCAACTGGAATTTATCTAGAAACCATATCTTGTCAAATTTATGCTTTTTATAAACTAACTAAAGCAAAAAAGCAACGCAGTAGCTCAGACACTGACAACATGATAAGGATTTTCACAGTTGCAGTCACAATCCAAAGCACATCAGAAATCTGCACAAGTGAGCTTTAAAACAAACCAATTTTTTCACTGGGAAAAGTTGTAAGACAACAAGGGTGGCTGCCTATATTCATAAGTAGTTGAGTTAGGTTACATCAAGTGTTACTAATGAAATTTGGAAATTCTGCTGGGAGTGTACAAAAGAGGAGGAACACGATCTGTGATGTTTCAAAGAGCTGTTAATTAAGACAACATGTTTATTTAATATTGATTAGCTTTAGGATTCGTATTTAAAATTAAGCCCATACTTTTTGACAGAAGCAGTGGTTTACAATAACAAAAATAACTGAAAACAAAAATTACATTTCTGCCATGACTGCTCACAGGAAAGCCATGATCTCAGAGGGAATAATGAAAATTTAAAAGTAGTAGGGATTTTCTTTATTTTTGTTTCCTCAGTGTTCTCTTATAACCTGAAAATAAACTTATTTCCTAGGCATAAAAATATCCCCCAGCACTCTGTGTTAGCAAAACTGTCCTTCCCCAAAACAACTTCACAGTCTTTTCATTTGGAATCAGTGCCCATGACAAAAAAATAATCACTGTCACGTGTGAACATTTAGGGGAACTCTCTGTGATGCCTGAGGTTTGGATCTACTCCTAAAATCACACATGAAAATTTATAAAGAAAATAAAGACTATTATCTCCTACTACCTAAAAGAGAATAGCAAGAACAAAGCAAGAACTACAAGTGATAAAATGCAGAGGTTTTATCGGAAAGTAATAAACGAGAATTGTGTCACATTTCAGCTTCTTAATCTCTTCTCACTCATTTTTTCAGTGCCTACAATGCCATGTACCACATTGCCACCCCTGCAATTTTAATAGCCCCAAACAGTTGGTATCTCATGAAAGCCCAGCACATGGCCCAGCCCAGGAGCATCTGTGGAGAGCACATCCTTCCTTTTGATTCCTGAAATTTTCAGTGGCAACCTGACATGAGCTTAATTGCAGTGGTTTGAGCCACAAGTGTGAGGCTGCACCACGCTTCGCAGCTTACAAAAGTAGACTCCTGACAGATCTTACAATGAAGCTGCTGCTAAAGTGTAGTAAGTGGTAAATGAAGGTTGACTAAATTGCAGCTTTGTCATAGCTGGAGTGTGGGCTGCCAGCAAACTGTGCATGATTGAAGCACAGTGGGACCCCTGGCCCATTCCTTATTCCAGATCAAAATCATAGCTGGTATTTGCTGTGCCCTCTTCTCCTCCATCCAAACTGCTATTTTGCCTGTTGTGGGAGATGCTGCTGCCCCGCCCTGCACCGGGGAGCGCAGCAGCCCCGCGGACTCGTCCCTCCCTGACGATCACCATGACAGATGTCACCAGACAAGGGCTTTTCGCCCCGACACCACACAAGGTGAGGCACAACTTCTCCAAATGCCTACAAAGGGACAAATGCATGTTTGCAACACCACACACTGTTCTGTGTTCAGAATTTTCCTGATCATTCATGGAACAAAAAAGGTCCACAATAAAACTTGTTTTTTGTTGGAGGGAAGGGAGGTGGAGGAGGGAGGGTATGTAATGTACCAGTTAGGACACCATTATAAGATGAATATACTGTAGCTAAAGCAGTAAAAAGCTACATTTCACACAATGCTGTGACTAATGCATTAGTAGTTGTTCTACTTAAAAGAACACTGACAAGGTACTTCTCATAATCCTTAAAATATTTTTCTCCCTGTTTATAATAATCCCCTGGAAGCTTAAAGTAGAATCTATTTCCCTTGTGAATGTTTTTTTTTTCCCTTCCATTATCTCTATGTGGATGTCTCATGAATGCAATAGCATTAAAAGAAATAAAAAGGATGAGGTTTGCCACTGTGTATGTTTTCAAGTGATCTTTCTTTCCTAGTACACAGAATTCACTGCAAGAGGTTGCAAAACAAAAGGAAGGAGAAAAAAAAAATAACTGGGCCTAGTTTGGGTCACATCTATTTAAAGTCAGAGAGCAGTAAAACTCTATGTTGACAATTACCATTTGTCCTGCACTGCTCTGCAGGGAGTAAAGGAGTTTCAGTACACTGAAATGGTCTGAAAAAAAAGTCTCAGGGGTCTGGATTTAAATGTGAACACTGTCAATTCCTGCAAATTTAAGAAAAATTCTCAACATGCAGAATGAAATCACAATCCTCTACCCTCATGCCTGTGATAACTGTATTTATTTTGGTCATCTCACACAGGCCAGAGCCTGTATCTGTTCCTAACTTACTCTTCCAGGCCTGTGCATAATCTCCCTGTGCTTCAGGAAATCCAGCCACCATACAGTTTCTGCTTTCTCTTCCCTGCCTCTCCCTTCCCATTGCTGCACCAGACTTGAGGGCAGTTCTGCATCATGTCCATAGATGCACCATTTAGACTCTGCTGTTGGCTACAACATGCACTCCTCTTTGATTTCTCACTTACAAAAATCCACAGTATTTTATTTTTTATGTACACAGTTCTTGCAAAAATAGAAAGAGATTCTTAGCATCATCTTTAAAAGACTGCTCCCCTGAAAGCTGTAAAATCAAGAGGAGCTTTCAAGAAGGCTGAAGGACTGGGTTTTTTAACAGCTACTTCTTTGGGAAGCAGAGATAAGGAACAGGATAACTAGTGTGTAAAGAGAGGGTGCAGAGATTGAAGACTTTATTAAGAACCAGATTTCAATACCCAAAAAATTATTGTTGACCAAGCTAAACTTCAAAAGGCAGTTGTGTTTGGGTCAGATGGAAAGACCTCAATCTTCCTTTCAAGATATGTTTTTTTTTTCTAAAACAGTATAGCCTTACCACATGACCTGCTTGGTCTGAACAAACTCAAACATTTTAAATCAAAATTCCTCAGGGAGCATTTACTAAGAAGGAGCTTGGCAGTGAAGATTTAATCTTTCTAGAACAATGGCAAAAATAAGAAGTTCAGTTCACCATTCACCAGTGTAGAAGGTACCTACATCTACACAAACACGCAAGGAGAGGAGAACTTCTTGGCAGCTGAATCACTGTTTCACGACATTAAAATCCCCCATCTGTCAGAATGAGGGGTACATACACTCATTGTGACCCAAACCATCTCTCACCCGCACATCAGAACAGGCTGACACACTTGGAACCTTTCCTGACGGTCCTGCACAAGTGCAGCTACGAGAGCACATGGTCCACCAGGTGCTTGGTGAGAAGTTAACAAAGAATGGTTTATAGGGCGCTCCTTCACTATTTCAATGACACAATAAATAACCTTGTAAATATCTACATGGAAAAAACACCTGCTGCAGACGACTTCTCATAGTTCTTCACACATGTAAGTCAAACATAGGGGCCACAGGCCAGACTGCCCTCACAACAGCTCTTAAGATGCAGTCTCAACAGCAAAGAGCAGTGAGGGAATAACAACAGCACCATGGGATTTTTGGGTTGGTACCGATGTTCTACCTTCTCGAGACTCACACCAAGAGCCTTCCTCTCTAACTCTGCCTCTTGCACAGCATCAGGTTCAGGACAAGTCACAGCTGTGTCACATCGTGCCAGCAGAAAAGTTCTTGGAGGCTTTGTGCTATTCAGTGCCACCTGTGGCTGCCTTCTGCTTTTCAAAATGGCCACTGGCTGATGAAATGATCACTCTCAAAACAACAGAGCCAGAATTACCAATGCACAGAACACTTCTAACACCCACTGTACAAGACAAGAGTACCAGCGCAGCAAACATTCTGTACTGCACAAATACGCTTAAATGTGCAGTATTGAAAACAACGGGAGCACAAACATTTGCTGCTGTAAAAATAACCCTCTGGAAACCAGCCTGATTTTGATGTCTTGTACACTCAGCCTGGTTTCTCTTTTTCTGTATGTTCTTGTAAATTTTGATTTGTTGCAGAACTGAAATAAAAATAAGCTTCTTATTAAAAACTACCTAGAACATCAAATCCCATGCAATAAGAAAGTTAACAATTGTAAGACCTGTCATGTCTCTGAGAAGCAGAGGAATTATCTTGTTATCAATTTAATAATGGAACACCGAAGTAAATGATGCCATCCACTGACACCAGTAACACTGTCTCTCCTGGGAAATTCATGTTGGTAGGAACTGTCAATCTAGATGGATATGGACATATGAAACATTGTACCTTCAGTCCATAAATCTATTCTTTCTGCGTTGCCTTAATAAAAAGATTCTGCATGATGATAAAGACAAGCAATGCAGAATGTCTTGACACTGCTGACCTGCAATTCTCCTTCTCTTCTCTCTTCTTTTTTCAGGGAATTTACTCTCCAGTAAATAATTTAACAATCTCTAACCATCCATTGTATTCCTCCTTCACTTGCACTTAAAAGACATATATTTGAGTAAATTAAAATAAGACAAGTAGGGGGTTTTAGTATGTTTGTTACTCAGCTGTAGCAAACCCTTTCTCTGCCTTGTTACTTTATAGTGAGATCTCTGAACTGTTTTATAAAGTGAAGGGGAAGTTAGATACAACAGAGCAAGACAAAAATAGGACAAACATTATCAGTACACAACTAAGTCTAGTTGATGAAAGTTTGAAAATACTATGATTTGCTCTATGTATCACACAAAAAAATCAGCATGAGCAGAAAACAGCAAAGAGTCTATCCTCAAGCTAAATGGAGATGCTTATTTTTAAAGGCAATTATTTTCATATGGTGACTCTGCTTTTACCAATGACACCCACCTATTTAATGAGATTATTTTATGGATTTCAGGGAGTACACTGGGCTACAGCTTCAAAATCAGGCCTAGAGTTGTTAGGTTCTAACACCTTCAGACAAACACAACCCAAAGGGTATGAACAACCCCTTTTTCTTGCAAAATAACACAACATTGTGTCTTTGATGGGAGCACAAGGCTAAACAGGTTGCTCTTTAGAACTTGCTGCACCAAGGGAAGTACTTGGTTTCATAAGTGCTCCTCTACCACGTCAGACTCAGCACCACATCAGCACTACCAGGGCACCGTGCCCTTGGCCCTGCTTACACAGACGTGCAGGCTCAGATCACAGACATGGAAAGCGTGGGTAGATGAAAAGCTTACCTAATGAGAGTCCTACTAATTCACAATGCAACTGAAAAAATGTGAATGGTCAAGAAAAAAAAAAAGATCTGGTGCATCTCTCATGACTCAGGGCACTCTAATTAAGATGTGGTAACTTCTGAAGAGTGAAAAAGGAACCATGGAATAAGAGCTCCCCAAAACATATGTACAATGAAAGGGAATATAGCACCTGTATGGAGCACTTCAGGGAAACTCAAATATTTAACATGATTAGAAGAAGTATGTCCATTTTATGACAGACTGTTGAAAATTTCAGTACTTCAGGTAAACCCTTCAAATTACATTGAAAATTACCTGTGTGGCTGAAGACTTCCCTGGAAATTTGATAGAATCTCTAGGGTTTTACTTTTCATAGGAAACCTATCCTAGTCCAACCTTTAGTCTCTTTGGTAATGACTGAAAACAAATACATGAGTGAATGGAAATAAAGGCTGAATCCAAGAGAAGAGTGAAGACCAATACTAATTTTTGGCAGCACTTCTTTCTAACAATGCCTGCAAGTCCTTGTGGAATTGGCATGCCCCTGCTGTATTTCTGTATTTTCCACACTGATTTAATATAAAGAGAAAGCAGAGGAGGCCAATGCAATATTGGAGAAGCTAACAGAAGAAGGATATATCTAATTCTATGATATTTCAGACACATGCTATGACCTGTAGCAAAAGCTTTACACCAGGGTGCTGACACATTATTGATTCTCAAGACCACATAAGGAAAACAAGGCTGGCAAAAGGCTACACAAATTCGTGAATTTTTTCCTGCGCCTTTAGAAATTTTTCTTTTATCAAATTCTGTGCCCAGATACACACAGTCCTTTTTACCACAGTTCTTTAAGCACCTCACTAATTGTTGCTCTTTATTCTCACAATAGCACAGGCAACTCCCTGCAGGGTGCCCCTCTGAGAGGGGAAGCCAACTGGAGACAAAGATGTTCAAGGCATGTAGGCTGTTCCCACTGAGGGAACGAGCAGCTGTTGACTGAAAGGAACCCTAAGATCCCTTCCAGATCTTGGCTGCTTCTAGATATATACAGATGTATTTCCCCTATTACTTAGCAGCAAAGCTGCTTAACTTTTTAGAAAACAAATTCAGCAGAAAATATAGAGACAAAATACAGGATGAATAACTTCATCACTGCTTCCTAACCCCTGCGCTCCGTCAGCTAGCAATTCCCCAGGTCAAATCTGTCTCTTTGCATCTCTGAGAAGTCCATCCTATCTCTTCTCTTGTTCCATCACCCCCAGGGCTTCTTTTAATTCACTTCCTTGGATTTTGAAGGCTCAAGAAAGCTAGCAGTATCAGTGCCAGTTGAGAAAATTGTGACTCAGAGAGCAGAGAGAGAAAAACCCCTCCCTTTTTACACTTCAGAGCCCTGTGATCTACTTCATCATGTGACATTGCTGGTGCCAGAGCGATGCTTGGAAGGAGTAAATGATGTTGTCAGCCAGGCTGCATCCTCCACAACTCACCCACTCTCTCTCTGTGCACCATTATCCTCACAGTGATGCACTGAAAAGCACTGATAATTTACCTGATTTTGCACAACCACTCTCCAGTTAGGCTGTTCTGGGAGGTGAGGGTATGGTAGTTAAGAAGGTGTGTAGGAACAGGCTATAAGGCTCGTCCTATCTTCAGGAAATTGTCTAATGGCTTTAAGTGACAGCTGCGTGGGGGAGACCTATCAGTCCCTAAATACTATTTGAATTTAAATACTATATATAAATAGTATATAAATACAATTTCCCTAGGTATTGGTCTAGGTATGGGACCTCACAAACAAGAGAGGTTCCTCACAGCCCCAAACCTGCCTGATCAATGGGGCAGGCTCACCTCATGACCGGAGACAATCTGCAAATACCCACATGGCTAAAAGCATGGGATCTTTTCAATGGCCAAAGCAAGACCAGTGGGATCCATCCTCACCAGAACTTTTCATTTGGAAAAAAATGTCTCATGTGTAAATATTTCTATAGTGAAAATTACAGTAAAATAGTCCATTAGCAAAGAAAGAAACTCTGCTTCCTGTCAGGCACAGAACTTTTCAAGAAGTGAAGATGAAAATCCATGTTTTCTGTTGAACTTGATCTCTTCGTATATCTTTCCTATCATCCCCTGGTATTTCCCAGCCAGGCCAAAAATTCAATGAACAAGAGTGCCACTGCGCACTGAACCTCCTGATGGCAGGTCTGCAGTGCTCCCATCTGGGATATGATCAGAAAAATCTCACGAGTGGGTAGCTTTTTTTTTTCTGTGCAGACATTAGAATTTACTTAAGTAGCTAGCTGTTATGTCTGATGACCCAAGCAGTTTTTTGGCTACTCTCCAGCAGCAAAGAAGATACAAAATTAAGGGCTGTAAGTTGGCAGTTACCTTCTGACTAATCTTTCCTCCTCAACTGCCAGTTCGACCCACCTCTTCGTATTTTAGGGAAGCTCATGTGAAGATGCTGAGAAACTGAAAGAGGCCTTACTATTTTCACTGTATATGTGGAAGTTTAATAAAATTGTTACCTAACTTGTTCAGCATATTGCTATGTGATTGGACATTTTAAAATTAAAATGCATTGAATTTTGTACAGGCTTATAGCCTCGTTCAAATGATCATTCAAATGAAAGCACTGAAAGACCTAATGCTGGTGAGATTTTTATCAATGACCCAGCTGTGAGTATGCATGTTCCCAAAAAGATAAACTGAAAATAAATCACGTGAAGTGTGGATGCCTTTGGCAGAATCAAAGGCAGAAGTCCTTCTAGGAACCAGAGGCGTGCTGACAGTACATTGAGAGAATGCAAATATAACACACATGCATTTTTAATGCCCACCCTTTGCTTTAAGATGCACATACTGCACACAGGTAAGAATTTGGGGTACCTATAAAATTGCACAATCTTTAGATACTCTCATCTGAGCTGGATATAATTTAAATGAACCATTCTGCAAGCATGTACAGATTTTAATACAGTTAGAGAGAGCATAAATGGCTAGGTGGCCAAGAATGGTGGGCCTAAGAATAAGTTTATCACATTACACTGCAAGAAAAGTGAAGCAGATTTTTATAAATGCTACTCTGAAATTCAGGAATAGTGCTTTGATATATATTTTTTTCCAAACATAAGACTTTAATTAGCTATTATGTATAGACAGAAAAAATAACGTAACTACAATTTTATAACAAAAACATGAAACATAAAAAGAAATAAAAGAAAATTAAGCTTGAAATAAATAAGGAACCCTGCACTTAAAAATGCGAGAAAGATGTAAAAATAAACCAGTGAAAAAGCATTCTTCCTGAGATTTTTGAGACTGGGAAGTGTAGTGGCAGGAAATAGGAGAGAAAAGCACTCTGTTGGTTTCTTAGTTTACATTTACCCTACATGGCTTACATCCCAACAAAGGATGTATTTAACTCTCCTTTAAACAAGTCTTTAAAATATTTATTTGGGTTTAAGTGTTCAGTAAATAAGTACTTACTGTCACACACTTCCTTCAACACTTAAAAGACCATCTCCACTAGCTCTGCATACAAGGTTTCAACAGACAAACAGGTTACGGCTGATTTAGGAGTTACCACTCATGGGCACACCTGCAGCCAGTGGCTGCTCTAGTGCTCTTTCAAACCCCATAAAATAGGAGGTAAGGCTGGTTTGCTATGTCCAAAATGGAAGAAATTCATATTAACTTGAATCAGCCTGTATTTGCTGCAAGTTCCCAACAGGGGTAGTTACTACACTGACACACTGCAGTTTGCTATACCAAGGTAATTGGTTGGCATGTCCGTGTACACATAACCCTGTGTTAGCCTAAGACTGTATAAAGATAACAAGAGTGCTTTAAAAAAAAAAAAAAAGAATTAAAATATAAACGAGGGTGAATTGAGATCTAGAATATGGAAATGTGACAGATGTGAGAAGTTTAGTGATGAAGACTATGTAAAAGTTCGTGGTCATAGTTCTTAAACACGATGTGCATAAAAAGTTTAGAAGCTACCAGCAGTATTGAGGGTGTAGATTAAGATCAGTTCAGGGCCCACTAAGAATTCTGCTAATCTACATGTTCCTCTTGGTAGATAAAGAAAAAAAAACATCTTGGAACACTTTATTCCCACATCTCGCTCAGAATTTGAGATCTTTCCCTAGCCCCCCTCCCCAGAAAGCACAGGAGGCTGGGATATAGTCCAGCTGCTGTCAATCATACTGAAGAGCTGGCTCTAATTGTGATAGATTCAAGCATGTGCCTCTGCCTTTCTTGTCTGAGCTAGAACAAGTCTGCAGAGAGCCAGCTCTCCTACTACCGGCACAGTTCAGAGCAGCAAACGCCGCACTTGCTTCTGAACAAAAATAAACAGTTTGATGGTATAACTGCATCTACACTAGGTTCTGCCAGGACAGCAGTTAGATGCCATTTTATTTTTAGTATTCCTAGCCTACATAAGTATGCGAGCAAGCCTTTTAAATATAGACCTAGCCTTCATATTTTTCTTCATTAGAGCTCTAGCAGAATGCCTAAAATGTAAACCACATCACAGAATATACAGAATATGGGCTACAGGAACAGCATATACTTACTACTTTGCTCAGGTATACATTCCCTTTCCTGTTACTATTGTAATATACACTACATAAAAGAGAAAAAAGCAGAATTATCTAAATCACATATGCTCAGTGCTTCATAAAAGACTAAAATATCACAGACAGTAAAATTAATGTCAAAGGTACTGTGCATTTTAGAAGATCAAATTCTATAATTTAGCCAATTGCCTATGACAAACATGAAATGGAAATTAGGAAGATGTATTTAGATGATATATATTTTGCACAGATAACCAGACTAGCAGAATGTTGTAATTTTTACAAACTTTAGATTTTAATTTTGAGGGATTGTTAACTGTCAATAATTTTTTAATTTTGCCATTATTTTAAGATTTATTTTGTAACATTGCCACAAGGTCATTTTATCTCCATCCAACGGCATCTATATCTTAATATTAAAACAATAACTACCCAGAAAAGGGCATTTCCCAGGGAGTAATGACTGGCTGGGAGGAGTTGATGGCCTGAGGCGCTGCTGAGGGCCATTAACCCTGGCCAGTCATTAATCGCCAGGAAATGCCCTGCACCAAGGTTGTTATTGCTATTTTAAGCACAGATTGAAGGGGGTGAAATGGACATCTGAGCATACAGGGGGTCTAACGCATGATGCCATTTCCTTTGTTGCAGTTTATGGAGGACATTTCTACAATCTACAATCCTGATTCCCATCCAGATAACACAGATCATTTTGGAGCACTCTATTACGTGCATAGTAACTCACCAAAGTGAGAAAACAGTTAGGAATTTTAAGAGATTGTCTTTTCCCTCTAAATAATAGCCTGCATATTCACACTTTAATAGGATGAAAAGAAATATGCAACTCTTCATGTCACTGTCAGCAGAATTACATTCTAGAAATATCTTTTTAATCACACTGCCTTTATGTTTAGGGCATTTCCTTTGTCAATACTCCTACTTAATGACCGTTCACATATCTCTGCAGAGAAGGAATTTTTAGCAGAAACTGCCAAAGCACATCCTGAAGCAGCTTCAGCTGATGCTAGCCATTAAGGAGTTTGTCTTTTCCAGTAATCAAGCAGATTGGGTCATTTTCTAGGAGATGGTTGGTGAAGTATTTCAGAAACTGCTTTAATTTTCTCCTACTTCTTACCCTAAGGCTAAAGTTTTAAAGATGGTTCATAGACCTCACAGAACCGTGAAAATTGTTCTTTTTTTTCCAGGGATCAATAAATCACTTTTTAAATCAAAAGGATATTCTTAGCATATGTACAAATAGTCTTCTGCCTTACTGAACTACTCACTATTTTTCAAACCTTAGCCGTGTCAGTAAAACAAAATAAGTCATGGCTTTATACCGTGCATAGGAAAGAAGTACAGTTCTGCACTAAACTAGTTTGACAGGTTTCTCAACAAAGCAGTAGTTTCCAAGTGCCAAACATAAAAGACCTTCTCACATTTTTCCTCAAGGTCCTAATTTGTCACCACAAACATGTACATCTGAATCATAAATTGATTGTAAATATCTCACTGAACTTACCATGTTGTCCTATTTTCAGTTACAAATTGCAGTTTCCAGTAACAGATAATATGCTTTCTTAAAATAAAATTTCCTCAAATTGATGGCCAGAGTATGTGTTTTCACTTCTTTTCCAGATTAACAACTGTATTTTTGAAAAATTTAGAATAAAAAAAACCCCAGTGGGAATATTATGCAGTTGGGATCAAACATTATGACATGTACTGCACGGTCATTTAAACATGCATGATCAGACATTGTCTCTGGGTAAATTTTTAGCAGATTTTCTTGTATTACTAGATTGTCTGAGGTGACCCTCCAGAAATGGAGCAAATCTTAGTGAATTGAAAGCAGCATTTGAATTGAAAACCCCTTAGCACATCATTTCAGACTAGTACAAAAAGAAAAAAATATACATATTATACATATATATATATCAGCTTCAGTTCAAGTAATCTAGTTACAGGCTAATCAGGTTGTCAAAATGTGATACAGGAACAGTGGTCCAAAGGTTGAGACAGGACTGGGAGGCAGAGAGGGCTTCTGCTCCTGGGTGCCAACCTAACAGCTCCTCTTTGTGCACTGACAGTGTAAATCCACAGGAATGGATTACGCAGCTCAGTCCCCTTTCTCCCACATGCACCAGCAGCAGCTCCCTAGGGCAAGCTCACAGTAGTATTTCCCTAGGAAACTTGCCCAGCTTTTAAGAAATCTGTGGCACAGGAAGTCCCTGAGTCAGAGGTGATGCTTTCAAATAGCTTTTCCAGTAGGTTTTTGCTCAACCTGTATGTACCTCTGGGACTGGCAATGCCCCGTAAGAATGAGCTCCACAGCTGCCGAGCCATGTGGTGAAGAATCTCCTATCACTCATTTCCACCTATCACCCTTCTGGTTCCAATCCAGAAAGATGTGAACCACACAGTGTGTTCAAAATGTGAAGGGGAAAAAAAAAAAGAATCAACATGCTGGCATAGCGATGGGTTTTGCTATGTTTTCTTCCTTTCCTAGAAATTCTGTGTTTGATAAGCTTTATTTCAAGGTTATTCAGCATTAAGCTGAGATTTTCATAGTGCTCTCTTACTGTAACCCCAGCATAGTTAGCTTACAATCACTCACTGTACATATAAATTTATCACTGGTTTATCCCATGTTGCTACTTTCTACTACTTCCATTTTTTTTCTGGCAGTTCATTGGCCAGTCACTCAGTACTGCAAGATTCTTCACAACCCTTTTATGTCAGCTCTCATCTCTATCTCCCTACATTACACACTATTATCAGCAAAGTTTACATTCTTAAAATTCACTCTCTTTTTCAGATTGTTAAAAAACATTTTAAATATCACAGAACACAGTACAGATCCCTAAAGAATTTTTCTGCAGCTCTCTATCCAGGGTGAAAATTCACTATTTATTCCTTAACATTGTTTCCTATGTTTAACTGGTTACTTTTTCATGTAGGTTTCTTCCTCTAATCTTATGATAACTTAATTACTTTCAAATTCTTCAGTGAAGGACCCTATCAAATACTTCTGGAGACCCAGGCTCACTTTATCATCTGGGTTTCTCTTGATGTCCTCAAAGAACTTTTTTTTTTTAAGGCATAACATACTACAAAGGGGGTTCTTTACTCTTTGTTTTCTTTTTACTAGTTCTATTTTTTAGAACAGCTTTTACCAATTTGCATACAAGGATAAAAGATTCTAAGCCTGTAGTTCCCCAGATCTCTCCCAGAAAGGAGATTTTACATTGACTCCATGTTACTTCTTTGCTACTTTTCAAGCCTGAAGCAGATCTGCTATAGCCAACATGACCATTAAAACATGCTGGTGATAGATGAGAATTTTCCTGTATTTTCTCATTTTTTTACTAACACCTAAGCCTCAAGGAGTGAAAATTTACACCACCCTATTTTTCAGCTCAGACTCATCTCTATTAATATTCAGGTCATGTGAGACTTAAGCATTTTTTATGTGTTGTGGAAGAGCCTTTCCAGAAAAATGTCCTTCCTCATAAGCAAATGTGATCCCAAAGACACAATACATCAACATTTCTGTTACCAGACTGCTTTGCTCACAGTGTAAATTGGACTTCTTGCCGAATTCCTCCTTAGACTGAACATGGGAAAAATGCATTCTGCTGGCTCACAAAGAGCTGAACCTGGATCCGGAGCAATGAGGACACCCTCAGGATGGGGAAGAGTGGAAGTTTCCCTGGAGCATGCAGAGGTATGCTGTCAGTGTGTCTGCTGTTCTTTCGGGTCAGCTTTTTTCCTTCTCTTTTCCAAGAAGTGTTTTTCTTTACTGTTTTTCATCCTCCCTTTTTCTGGTGGTGAATGACAGTGAGAAAAAGAGAACGTGGTGACATGCTCTGAGATCTCTTCCTTTCTACCCAGCGCAGCAGTCACGGGAATGGAGGAGTTACGGCCGTTCTTGTGCTCCGCACTCTCTAGAGCCAAGTGATTCAGCTCCTGGACAAGGCAATCAGCGAGAGTGCTTTATTCCAACCTCACCTTCCCTCTTCAGCTAGGATTTCCTCTGATGTTAAGGGAATGGGCCTGCTTCCAGTTTTCTGTAGTGTAAGGGATCTTTACCATATGGTGAGTTTAACAACTGCTGTGTGGGTTTTTTTCACCTCCTACCAAGCATCCATGACGGCTGGCTTTGGGAAGTTTAAGCTGCAGCAATAACAACTTCTGGAGCTTTCTTAACGTGATTTGTGGACCTGAAATTCAGATAAAGCAACCCAGGTAGCTGTTCTGCACTTCTGGGAATGTGCAGGCCTCTAGGCAGCCCAGCTTGTGGTTCTCTCCCCTTGTGCTCTGCCCTTTTCAGTTCATGTGGAGAAGCATCTGGACTTTCAGTAAGGGTCCTCTGAGAATGCACAGCACATACCCTCCCTATTCAGGTGACTCTTCACAGGCATGGCCCTACCTGATTGTTTAGAAATGTTTTATTCCAAGTTTGTAGATACTGAGCTTGTCAAGATGCATGCGATTTACCACATGGAGGTACAGCCTAGTAGGTATTTGGAGTACAAAGTATCATTTCTCTGTGATGGAAAGGTAAAGCTATCTATACTAGCCCTAGGAAGAGCAAAACTGTAACTTTTTATAACCTGAAGCAAGTCCATGACTGGTATCGCAAAATGCAAACACTAAGTACAACATCCCACAGGCCTCTAAATATCCAGTAAAAGCAAAAGCTATAATAATACCTGCAAAAATAAACAAATTATTCCTAATACCTCTAGTGAGAAATCCAATTTTGACCTTCTCACAGTAAAGCTGTGAGGTCTGTGATTCCTCTGCATCTTACAAAGTTTTCCACCTAAAGTCCCTTAATTTTAAGTCTCAAAGGAGATCTACAGCAATTTCAGATATTCTTGTCAATTCCTCTCAGTAACCAGATTACAGGGTCTACTATTAGTGCAGACTTAGCAAGGAAAAAGGTTTCTATAAATAGATAAATGCTGTTCCCAGTCTATAGACAAAACCCGTTTTTAAAACCCGAGCAGGTCCAACACATAAGATTGAAATATAGGACACCACTTCAGGGATCACACTGGCAAAATAATTAAACCTCCCCATGTAAACTATCCAAATAACTGTTGCAAGTCTATTTCTATTCACCTTGTAACTTTATCTTTTTGAACATTGCATGTTTCTGCACCAAATTTTATTTATAGGAGCAATGCACTCATATATGCCTGTCAAAATGGTGTTTTTCTTCCTCTGTAGCCCCTTATCTTAAACCAAGAACACACAAACACCAAATCCAAACAAAACCAGCAGCCTTATTTCATACTTCTGTGGTAGAAAAAAAAATCATAATATAAAAACTAATTACACCATTCCAAGAGATAAAAAAAACCCCTAAACAAATCCAAAAAATCAAAACCCAACAAAACCTCCACAATGCCACAAAGAAGTTGGTTACCAGCCTGGGATCCAGCGATCTGTTCTCACACACTCTCCAGCATGGCTACTCCCAACAGGTGGTCCTGGGACATTCTGAACAAAATGTTGAACAAAAATACATCTTTAACTGTTTCAGCCTTGAAAAGCTGCTCTCTGCTGAGTAACTGTCAGGGACTGTCAGCAACATTCTGCAAGCAGCAGAACAAACATTAAGACAAGAGTTTTCAGCTTAGTTTGGGGGTCCATGAGTACTAATGTTCCTAGCAGAAGAGGTTTCTCAATTCAACGCATCATGACACTGCTATCGGAATCACAGATTCAGTGTCACAGCTGACAATCTGGTATCCTATGTACATTCCCTAGAGTCATGCAGAAGATCAAACTAATTTGTGTTGAGCTAGGAGGCCAAAAACTTACTTTTAAGACTTCAGTGTACTAACATAGAAATATTAAAGAAATATTCAATTTGGCATCTTCTTCCAAGATCCCAGTTCTTTCTTGTGGTACAAAGTTCTCAGACATTTTCTTGTTTGTGATGGACTTCTCTTAGTCTGGTAGGGAATGACATTTCCCCTGCAATCTATTTTATGAAGTGTCCTGTCAAAGCCCTTATTTGTATTGCTGTGACCTCCTGCACATACTCAGACCCAAACTAATTTGCATATTGAGGTTTTTAATTGATTTGCTTACCTTATTACCATCTACAGGGCACCAATTATAGGAAGGTGTAGAAAGACTATTTAGCAACTGCGTTCATCCCCTTCTTAGTGAAACCTCGGTACACATTTTTCTGCAGAGAAGTATTTTACTATTTTCAAACCTTGCTCTTCTCAAGCTTGTTCTCCTCAGTGCAAATGCTAAAGAGATTACAGCTCCTTGCTTTACCAGCTCACCAAGACACACTGCCACCACCAGTATTCACAGTTCCCAGCACAGATAATGGCCAGATTGTAGCTATTGTCAAGTATGTGTATATAAAATTTTAGCACTAAGTTCTCCCCCCAGGCTTTTAAACTTTTTTATAACTTTCTCAGCCACTTCCCAATGATTAAATTTTGTAGACATTTGCTAATGTAAAAGTGATTGGTTTTTTCCACACAATTTTCACTCCTGTTCATATCGTTACGTGAGTTCTACTCAGCTAAATTCATATTTCCTAGGTAAATTAATTTCTTGAATATAACATAAACTGTCATTTTTCCAGCCACATTTTGGCTGAAAAGCACACCGACACACCACATAATCAGGTATCTCCTTGGTGAATAAAATATGAAAGTGGGACTTGTGACACTAGTGTTAGTTCTTTTACCCCACTAACTACAGCACTTTAACCACTGCGCATCCTGGTTATGGCCTAGTCATGAACTGACAACTTTATGCATTTCACACCTGTGGTAGGGTGACCCCAGTAAGCAGCTTTGGATAATATTTCACCAGCTAACATACAACATCCAGACACCTTCTGCTTTCTCCTCTGCTTGGACCCTTACAATATTTTATTCGCTGCCAGGGGAACTGAAGCAAGTTCCTGGTGGTGGCAGCTTTTCTCTCGTCCACTTGAAGTGGATTTGGGGTTGAAGGGAGAAGCTAATAGAAGAGGAGACCAGGAAAGACTGCCAGGCAGAGAATATTTGCAAGCTACAAGCCAGAATCAGGAGACAGAAGAGACAAAGAATGAGGCCACCCACTACAGGGGTGAAGACAGCCCAAGGGAGAGGCTAGTTCCTGATTTATAGAGGCAACATCTCACAGTTAAGTGACATTGCCCACTGAGCTGTGACTGGTGGTCCTCTTTTGCATAACACATTGCAAAATTCAGTTTACATCCTAGCCTCTGTTGGGGGAACTCAGCTGCCCTTTATGGTTTGCTTCCTCCCAACGGCACAAGATAGAATGCTGTTGTGGAATCATCTTCTAGTGAGGTGGCTATTTTGCTCGCATCCTTTTCATCTGTAACACAAATCTTACTCTAACTAACTTGTATTTCACAGTAAAATAATTATGTGTAAGTTTTGATTGGCTTTTAAAATTTGCCTTAGTAAGATAAGTTTTTTTTTACTGTAATCACTTGTATCCTCATCTGTTTGGCCTCCATTTGAGCAGAAAATGTCATTCTTTGGTTGTTAATTAAGTTCATGCAAACAGTTCTCAGAAACTGTTTTTGGTTTTAACAAAACACACAAAGTTGAAAAAAGCCTTTCTAGAGGAGTGAACAGCAATTGGGTGAAGAAAATTCTGCAAGCTGTAATTATACAGAAAATCTCAAAATAAGCACCAAGAGACTTCTCCTCAGTGAACAAAATTCTGTTTTCAGTTAGCAACAAATTTACCATTATAATTATATGACAGTTCTTAGATGAGTTCACAGGCATGTTTTAAAAATCCCTGTAAGCAATGCCAAGGTCTACTGCTGGGTGCTGCTTCCCCTATGCCCACGCAGGCATTACCAGCCTCAAAGGTGCCACAGTAGCAGCCATAGCCAATGTGCAGAAACTGAATTCACATTCTCAGAGTAATAACTCACATATAATGAGGGATGATCAGAAGATGTTCACCCCAGGAACTCTGGAAGAGTGGGACTTCTTCATCCCACACACAACGCTAGGCCTCAGAAAATTCAAATCTTCCTTTCAAAATGCTGCTAGTGCTTTTCCTCACGGAAGAGAATGGTTTGATCTCAAGCATAAAGTGCTGTGAGGGGTTTTTGGTGAAGACTGCAGTGGGATAGCATTCCCACAGCAGAAATGGCCAACAGTCTGCCTGCATGCAATATCCAGAACTTTGACAAAGGATGTTAAAATCAAAATCAGGGAATAAGATATTATCTTTCGGTTCATGCTTTCATTATGATGAAGCTCAGTCACAGTAAATAAAGTGACAAGAATCTTAGCAGAGAAACACACAGTCCATCCATAGTGAAGTAGGATATGAAACATGCAGCACTTTCACTGTCAATATGAAATGTTTAAACACTTTTATACTTGCTGATGTGCACATTTAAACACCAGGAATAAGAAAAAAACCCCTTGATTACCTTCATGTCATAATATATTTAGGAATGTTCACTTATTTTGCTCATGGAGGTAATAACTTCAAGACAGAAGACATGCAGGCTCTGGGATTTCAAGTTCTATCCATTCAAGATAATGATTGAGGAGAATTTTACTTTCTACCTGGTTGTCCTTATTCACAAGAACAGTAGCTGAAAACCATTTATGCCAGCTAGCTGGTGTCATTGCTCCCAGCCATGATTATTACCTTTGAGATAGATATTGCCCAGAGCCAAACAAGCTCTAACAAAACTCTATCCTTGTACTGAAGTTAACTTTAAGTATTGGGTTTTTTTCACCTAGAGCACTCAATTGCTTATAAAAATACCATGAGCATCTTTCATATTTGGATTAAGAATGAAAAGAACACATTTGTTTTATGATCAAATTCAATTCACAGTAACAACTCTTATTATAAATTACATATGATCTTAAATACAAAATTATTCACAACTGAACTGCCAAGCATCCACGCTGGATCAACTCTTTCCCTTGATATTATCTATTTGAAAGTAAACATCAGCCTAACTAAAAAATCATGATTGTCCTATGCATAACAGCAATTTCACAGAATTTTCTGTCATAAATATTATTTGGATGGGCTTTTCTGGTTTTTAACAATGTACCTGTATGTCAGTAAAGCAATTTGCATTCTATTGAATAAATACTGTATGTTTCCACAGATCTGTAAACTAGAGATTCCAAGTAAGTATGTTGCATCTTTATGATTGAGCGGCACTTACGTGGTTTGGAAAGTCAGCCTTCAGTTCAGTAATGCTTTTACACCAATATGCTGCTGTTTTCTCGCTGATCAGTTCAATGTTTAGGAAAGAGCCTTGGCCTGGGCCATACAGAGGACCTGAAGTAGTTCCACGCACAATCCTTGGAGAAACATTGGTCACAATATCCTGCAAAACAGCAAATTCTTTCAGACGGATTTTGCAAAGTGAGTCATATGTTGATGATGTATATTCTATAATATAAGCAAAAATGTAACAGGTATGTTAAAAATCTACTGCTATTATGAGTAAAAGCTACAACTATAGGGCAGTTCTCTAACTTAGCAGATTCTCCAATTAAATTCTTTACATCAGGGGGAGAAAAATATTTGCTCTGTGTGTGAAATGGTATGATAATCATAAAGAAAATGCCAATATGGAATACCTAAGAACAGCCATACAAAATATCATTCAAATAGTGCTTCTGTGTTGAGCATACAAGACCTTGTGTAGAAACTTGAAAGGGCCTCAGTCATGTCCCAGCAGACATGGGAACTATTGCCCCCAAAGGTGATCAAAGTCCATGTCCTACACTCACAGGTGAAGCTCAGAGAGGTGCAGCTCCCCAGCCTCTCTGCTGCAAAGGCATGGGCCAGGCACCAGCAAATGTACACCAATACATCAAACTTCACAAATAAAACCATATGATTAAAAGAGATAAAAGTCAAAACATAAACCACAAAAATAGTGAAAATAAAGATTAATATTGTAAAGTATGACATTTCTGAAGGTCAGTGTGAGGTTAGCAAACAATTTTGAAACATACAGTAAACACACAAAATGTTGACTTGTTTAGTAGTCTTAATTAAGCTACGATGTCACCAGATCTATATTAACAAAGAACCGTAAATTCTGACATTATTTAAAACTAAAGAGAAACATAGATGGCAAAATGTTCCTTTTGCCAATTTCCAATTAAAAATAATTTTGAGTAAAGGTCATTTATTTACAAACGTATCAGAATTATTTGTTTAAGTACCCCTCCTAACCATCTTGTCATTTTTAGTGAGATAACATGAACCTCTATTAGTATATAGCAATTAAGGTAAATTTACATATTTTAATTAAGAAGCATCCCATATAAAACAATTAGGGTAATAGGCATACTAACTGGATTTCATAACATTTGGACGTTTTTCCAGCTAGATAGACAGGAAACCTTAATTAGCATTAATTAGCACTGATCTGCATATGTTTGATAAGGCATACCCTTGCCACAAAAGATTATTTATTCCTGAATCTGCCAAATGCTGCAGTTACAGGGGATAAAGGGACTTTTCTTCACATTGTATGTAAATTTGAAGCAATCTTAATTTGCTTATAAAGTTGAATTAATAAAGCTGAATTATTATACAGTAAATATGCACTAATATTTTATATTGATAGATAATTATATGTCCATTTTCATATGTAAAAAAAGGGTAATCTCACCAGTTCATCTATTTTCAGACATAATAAGTCTGGAACATGGACACCACATTAATCCCCATTTTTCCTATTACAGTATTTTCCCTTCATTGCAAAAGCTTCACCTCCCTCTCAACAGTTATATTTTCAGAAAAAAAACCAATTCAGAACACTTTCTGAATTTATGCAAACCAAAACCATACAGCAAAATGCACTCCTCTCACTCCCTAAACAAATTACAAAAATTGCAGTTTATGCAGAAGAACCATTTACATCAGTTTGCTCCACATTATCCTCTTGAGCATTTCGCTCCTTTTAAATTTCCTCAGAGGAGCTTGTGCTTTGACTTCATCCTAGAAAGCTGTTCATGCACACTGGCCACCACCCCCCGTGAGGAAACACGCAGCCAGTGACCGGCAGTGCCACCGGAGTCCTTCAGGCACATGTGGTAGGTGGGCGCCTTGCCCACCTTGCCCGTGCTGCAAGCAGCCACGCTCTGCCTTCTGCCCTGCTCCAAAGCAGCCAGCAGCTATGTAGCTACTGCAGCACGGCACTAAGCCTGAGCGAACAGCCTGTCTGCTGGTGGGAATAAACTCCTGGGTTTAGTGCAAATTATGATGATGTGCATGGTCTGACTTCCATTTTGCGGCTCACCTGTGTGCATGTGTTTGCCAGATAATGCTTAGAGCCACTGATGGTACCGTTTGTTATCTCACTCTCTGCAAGCCTTGGTGTTCTTCCACTCACTTTCATTTTACTACAGGTAAGAACTCAAAAACAGATATTACTGCCTAGATTATACCTCTTGTGGGCCTCTCTAAAAGCCTCTGTCTGCTTCCATGCAAAAATACTCTGAAGTTTTCCTGTCTGCCTTGGGTCTCCAGGCAATCTCTTCTCCCTTCTATAAAGAGAGACCCCTGCACAGACCCTGCAACTGCTGCCGAAGCCCCATGGCTTTGACACACTCTTTCCCAGAGCTCAGTTACAGTCGACATCTGAGTGACAACTTCTCTCTCCAGGTTCCCACAAAGTTGAATCAGAGAATGCACAGACTTCGCAAACTGTCTCAAAAGCAGCCATTCTCCACTTTAATGACCACAAGAGATACACAGAGCCATGTGAAATAGTAAACACACATACATCTCTCTGCCTGCATATCCTCACTGTTGAATTTTCCTTGAGATTTTGTGAGATCCCTTTTGGTGCTCAGGGACCTTCCCCTTCCATTCCCCAGCAGCACAGACATCGGTTTCTTCCAATGAAGAAGAGTCTTCACTGCCTCCCTACTGCTTCTGTGTCACAAGACCTCTTCGGTGTGTCCATGCATCAGTTTATCTTTCCTGACCAAGCTGTTTCTGCTTCCAAAGATCCTTCCTGGCTTTGAAATCCAAACATTACCACCTGCCTGCTTTGTCTTCGTTCCTCCCAGGAGGGATATGCTGTTCTTATTTAAAATCTCGTTCCTCATTTGCTCCTTGTAGTTAAGAGTAAACTATATGGAAAGAGTCTGTAATGACTGACACTCTGGCACTCCTCCTGTCTCTTGTTAGCACATGACAGCCCCAGACACTGGGAGACTCACAGTTCATGGAAACAAAATGGAATTTATAACTTATGTGATCATGCAAGGAATCTGTCTATGTACATACCAAATAAAATCACACAAGTGATAGAATAGAAAATTGTCTCTTTGACATGAGTGGGAAATACCTACACAGAACTTGCCTACCAACCTCTTCATCTTTTGTCTCCTGCCATGGCTATGAGAAAGCTGAACAAGGAAAGAGTTGGGCAAAGGATCTATTGGCTGGGCTTAGCCAACTTCACGGCCCTTGGTCTTAGGAAGGAATTTTCCACGGTACCACAGGTTGTTTCTCTAAAACAGAAAATTCTGGTGGCTAGCCAATCACTATTGCTGTCTCCAAAACCAGCAGCTAAGGGCAGAGCAGCTGAAGTAGCCCTTGTGCTCCAGTCCATGGGGTTTGTGACAAACCACCTTCTTGTGTTTTAATGGAACACTGACTTTTCCTGTTTGTGAGGACAAATGCTGGCACTGATAATTCCTTTTCTTTTCTGAAATGCCAGTTTTTTCCTCTTATGCCAACTATGCACAGAACCCTTTTATTGTTAACAGAAATTACTGTGCCAAAAAGGCCACAACAGAACTGACATAAGAAGCCTGGCAGGAAGTACTTCAGGGTTTGAACCTAAAAGCTTTATCGGTTCTAAACAAAGAGATGATCTGAGCGATGAGTTGGTCTGGTTCCTGCAGGCAGGTGAGAGGAGAGGTCCACATACAGGAATAGAAGAATGTCTCCAGTGTCCAAAACAAATCAAGGATCTAACTCCTCCATTCAATGGAGACAACGTATGGTCCTTGAGAAAAACAGCACTTTCATGTACTCTGAAGACCAAGGACAGAAGACTTTTAACAAAGAGCTAGGGGAGAACAAAGCTTGTATCTTTCCACACTAAAAGATAAAGCTGTGGGGAAAAAAAGAAAAAAAAAAGAAAAAATAATTGGCAAAGATAACAGAAAATACTGCATAAAATTACTCTGTTTCATGGGGAAATATTGAAATTCAACGTGGATTTGGGGATTAAGGAAACTAGATTCCAGCAAAACAACCTGTTTTGGAGTTAATGTAAATGAAGAGAGACAGTGACAACAAATAGAATCAAGGGCCAACTGTGGATCATGAATATTTCAGTTACTGAATTTCTTCCATTACCTCAAAAGCTTATTCATTTCTCCAGGAGAGCACTGCAGAAACAATCACACTAATCCTGCAAATATGTCTAGTTCAGGACATCACCAAAGAAAGTGGCATTACACAGATAGAAGCGCTAATATCCTGCTGCTTTTGGATTCCCCTCTTCTGCGTATGACCAATTCTGGTATTCTAGTAACTTGAGACTGAGTTAATTTGCATTACACATATATTTCTGTTCCTGTTGATTAATTAATTAACACACTGAAAAGACGACCCAAGGCATTGATCAGGCCCCATTTGCTCTAATAATCCCTGAACTCTGCAATCAGATCATTGAATTCTAAACTACTTAAGTCTAATGGGCTGGGAGATTTGAGACAACATTTTAAAGATACAAGTCCAGACACTCAGCAGCTTTTAGTCAGCTAAATTAAAATAAAGGCATGTATCAATATATCAGTCCATACCTTACTAGTCATTTTGAAATTTGTTTTGCTTCACACTGTCCACATTTGCAGTTGGTAATTGCCACAGATTTCTGTGTTGCAAAATTGCAACCATGCTGCCTATAATGACCAATGAAAGCAGGACAGCAGGGGCATTTCAAGTTTTAGGGCATCCAAAGAGTTGTTGGGCACAGTGCTAGATCATGCGATAAGTACATCCATTGTGTGTTTCTCCTAAACCAATCAGCAGAGAAATAATTCACATTGTGAATATTAACATTGTCATCGGAGGGCATGGAAGTTAATGACACGTAGAAATTAATCAAGCCATTCGCCTCTCTCTCAGAATTATTGTTTTAGGGGAACCAAGAAGATAGCACTTCATTAACTGAGTTCACTTTTTATTTCATAATCATGTCTCCCAGAAACTAAAAAAAAAAGAGGAAAAAAAAAATCTTTGGAGAAAAATGCGTTAAGAGGCCAGTTGCAGAAAAGCAGCCTCCCAAGAGGTATGCCACCTCATGCCTATTCAGTTGATGTAGTTATACTAGGCAAATACAATAGAAGATATATAATAATACAAAAAGAACCAAGAGAATAAATCTGTATGATTTTTCCTGTCAAAGTTCTGATGTTTTTCTATTGATTTGCAGAGCTCAAAACATTCTTTTTCTGACCAATTTTTTTCAAAATATTTCAGCTAACAGTATGTTAATGAACACTTGAAATAACAGGGTTGCTGTGGGGAAAAGAGGGGTAAAATTAAAGAAAACGGGAAAGTTACAAAAATTGCAGTTAATGTACATGCTAAGGGGGGATGAAAGAGAATATGGAGAGGAGTGGAAAGTTACAGACACAGTTATAACAGTATGGAAAATTATAGGGAGAAAATGTGGTTGCTACTCCCTGGATGGAATGCGGTCAACATACCCAACTTCCCACACACAATACATGCTCCACCCAAACGTAAAAAATAGTATAAAAGTAAGTTAAAAATGGGGAGAAGATAGGGAAGACTCCATCACAGCTTCTGGGATCAGCTGAAGGGAGCCATCTTGTCACCCGTAGGGATGCCTATTGGGTAAGAACTGTACTTTTATGCACACTGATTATCTCAAGCCAGCTTTTGTTAGGAATTAGAGCTTATCCATATACTGCTTTGAATACAATCTTGCAGCCAGATACTATCACCAGCAATCTTTGAACTTTAACCTGTCACAATCACTATTACATTAATAAAGAATGCTATTCTGTAAACTGTTAGTGGGAGTTCTTCAAGGGCGCTAGCAGTTGCTGGCAGTGGGTCATATAGTCAATCGTGGAGCCCCAGGAAGGGCTGTCTCTTATGCTGTCAGTGTGTGACCCTGAGCATGTCAGTGGAGCTGCCCTCTGATCCCCTGACTGCTCAGTGAAGGGTCCCTGTAATGGGACACTGACAGACTGGGCAGGCACAAGGGTGTCAGCTTTCCTGGGACACTGACAGACTAATCAAACACAAAGGGGTTGAGAAAATCACCCCTTTTACATGACAGTTGTTTAAGAGAACACCTGGGCATTTTTATTGTGGATATGGAAAGAAAATAAATTAATTGTAGCTTTAATTAATATATTAAGCAACTGTACAACTATTCACTCCTGAAGTACAGCTGTTCTGCAATGTAAATGGCTGAAGTACAATTAAGGTTTCAAATAAGATTTTTGGATTTTAAAAATACATTTAATCATGCTATAACAAGTGTTAACAAATTTTCTTCACTCTGAGAGACACAGAGAACTTGTCTTGCAGTACTGGCCCCCAAAGTCAATGAAAGTCACTTCATACTTCAAATTAAGCTTTTCTCAGCTTTAACATATGAAAGCAGATAGGAATTAGTGACCATTGTCAGTTTCTTTTCATTAATATGAGAAAAAAGATTAAACACAATGAGCAGATTACGATTTCTAACAAAGTTAATTTATTTGACCTTTCTTTCTTCTAGGAAAGGAGGGCGTTACACTTGCCAAGTGGAGTATGCATCTGTACATTCCTGGGGCTGCTGCTCACTAAACGTCAATGTGAGCATCAAAGCAGCCACAGTGAAGGAGAGATCTAAATAAATATCTTATTAAGGTAATTTTAGTCCAGTATGTCAAAACAGCACACCTAAAGGTAGTACACAGTAAACTGCAATGTAAAAAACCAGCTCAAATTTAAGTTTCTACCTTACTATGTTCAATACACCACCTTCTTTAATGGAATAACAAAGTACAGTAGCTGAAAAATGCAGTTATTTAACCAAATTACGATGGGCTTTTCTCCCCAACATTTCAAAAATATATCGAAAAGGTTGTACAAACTTCAAAATCTAGTATGTGTGAAATGTTTTTAGAGCTTATTTTCTAAATGCTTTACTCAACCCCCCAACATCAAGATTCAGTTTTCCCTAATTGCAGTAGAACTTTATCACAATTTCACCTATGCGAAAATATGGAGGAGACATTGCCTTTTTCTGCCTAATATCGCAGTAGTTAAAGCATTCTGGAAATCTGGCTCACTGCTGTTTGCACACCCTCATAGATACGAATGGCATCACAGACTTATGTCCTCGTAATTCCCTGCCAACTCTCACTCAAGGTCTTGTGATGATTTGCCTCTTCTGTGACTCAGCTGTCTAGCCAGACTGTGTCTAGTATCACCCCTTCTGGAGTTTTAACCATCCACAAAAGGCAAGTGAAACCTGAAGCAACAATACCACTGCACACAGCACTGTTCCTATACAACCTTTCCCACTGCTTCCTCCCCTCCTCTCCACCAGAACTGAGACATACTACATCTCTGCAGGGTTTCTTTCATGAGGCCCAAAGCACTGACTAGCTCTCCTGAATTTCCCCAAGTCAGATCTTTTTCCAGCTGAACTGGAAGATAAATGCTCAGCAAGGACCTCTACAAACACAAAACCATTCCAACAGTTACAACTGCGAAGACCTGATCTAGCAGAGCAGGATTTTTGCAAAACATGGGAAGATTTAGTGGCTCATGGAGAAAGGCAGGAAAATTTGCTTATGATTTCTGCCCAAGGAGGTTTGATGCAGCCACTGGCTGGCACCTTCCAGTGCACAAACCACCGCTGTGTTGCACGCAATGCTGCCTGTTGAATTTGTAACACCTGCATTAGCAATTTTTTTAGTGAGGGAATAGGCCAGACTTTATCCTTCGCATATGAGCACAAAACCTCATCCATGTCACTTCCTCACTCTCTCCTTCTCTTTTCCCTCATTGCACACAGAGGCGTTTTATAAAAATGAAAACCACCTTGACAGAAAAACTTATCTCAGAACTTCCCACCATGCAGAAACTGCTCTAATCTCTCCACCACCAGGTACAAGAAATAAAGCACCATAAAGACACCTCTTTTTTTCATTGCTTTTCTGAATGGAGTCTACACCTAGCCCTCTCTCTCCTCTTCATTGCTCTCCTTTTCTTGAAGACAGATAGTATATCATGATAATATGATGAAAAATAGTTATTTTTAAGTTACTTCACCAAAATAAGAACTGAATTTAAAAATATATTACTTCCTCAGCCTTCCAGCATTTTTCACATTGGTGATTTAAAGCATAAGTGTTCTGATCTCTCCACTACTACGGAACACATCTTGAAAAGGAACCTTGCTGTAACTTAACAAATTGTGCTTCTGCAGCTTTTACATACAGGATGTATTATGCTACAGAGGGGAAAAGGATACCTTAAAAATATTCTCATCTGTCTTTTGATGTCTGTTTCCTGTGTTTGCAAAGATGAAAGTACCCAAATCTGTACTTATATTTCAGAAATATGGAACACAAACAGTGCTTGTTAATCTTCCTTAATATCCTGCTTTATTTCTTGACTGAATAAGCTGAGTTTTGCATACTGTTTTTTAAAAAAAGAGACCATTACCTCATAAATGCTCTTACAACATAAACTATTCCATTTGTGTTTATTAAACCAATTTAACACTACAGCTTCAGTGAGTAAGCTGGCTTTCCAAATCACTAAGTTAGCACAGAAAACTGCAGCCCCCTAAGGCAAAAAGCAATGCGTCAGGACTTTGGAGAAAAAATGCTGAACCACTCATATTGTGTGAAAGACAAATGACAAGTAAGAGGTTTAGTTACCACATATTTGATGTTTTTCTATACTGTCTCATTAGTGCTTTAAGATTTAACCATGAGAACGCATGAGAAACTTCAAAATTTACAGACACCGAGCTTCATTTCTACCTAAGCTGTTATCATTGCTGCTTGCTCAGCACACCTTCCTTACTAATGCAATTCCCAGACAGAAGGCCATCAGTACTGATAACTTGCGATGAAGACAGCAAAATCCCAAGCTCTTTTGATAATCTTACTAGATCAGTGTATTAAAAAAAACCAATTCACTCTCTTTACCTGAGAATAGTTGTGGAACAATTCCATCCCCACTGTAAGTCAAACAGAAATGTCTTGCTGCCCTTGCTTAAAACAACAGCCATCCCCCAAACTTTGTTCACTCAGACATGACAGTTGGTCTCGAAGCTGCAATATTATAAACTTAAGCTTCCTAAAATAATAAATTAGGAGGTTCAAATACAATACAAATTATGAGCAGAAGTACAAAAAATTAGAATAGCAACTATAATATTTATGTCAAATCTACAAATATTTTCTAGTTGAGTTGTATGTTTCATAAGAAAATGAAGTATTTGATCTTTGCTGACAATTACATTTGCTTGAGCTGTTTAAAAAACTCCGCTTTTTACAATACAAGGCCATATTGCTTTAAAATTAAAGCATTTAATTTTTTTCTCTCTTTTTTACATATTTGCTTGTTTTCTAGGCATTAGAATATATGGTCACTTTTACTGTAATTACGAAAGATAATTTTAAAAATGTATTATGTCCTACAGCACTTTGTCTTGACAAACAATTACTAGATATCACATTCAACAGAATACAAAAAGCAATTTCTATCACAAGGTTAAAATTAGTCTTTGAACAAAAGATGCTTTCAAAGCAAATCCAAATTCTCATCAGCATTATATCAGTTTCTCTGTGAGAGACAGAAGTGAGGGATGGAAAGGAGAGAAAGAAAGAAAAAAAAACCTGAAGGACATTTGAAAAATTTCCTGCTAATGTTCAGTGTGAGCACACATTTTATCAGCTTTCGGATAAAGGTCTAAGCAGGACATGATTAAATTTCTGCTGTCAAACTGTATTGTGGTCAAAAACTACACCCATCAAAGAAGAGAGAAGCAGAACTTATAGCTCTCGAAAGAAAGCTGTATCTGTATGCAGACATTCACTTTTGGATCTGTTTTTGCAGTTCAGGGTTATGGGTTGGACTTGATGATCCTAAAGGTCTTTGCCAACCTAAATGATTCTATGACTGTTGAGTCTTGGTGTTCTGATGTAGTAAACTACCTAATCAACGAATGGTTGCTTTAGCTGACTGATGAGAAAAATGTTCAGGAATTGCCTTAAAACATTAATTAATTTTCAGTAAGAGGTCACAAGAACAGAAAACCACGATGCAAATGATGCAATGCTAACGATCTGACGAGAATAGAATAAAATAGCAGTACATGGGTAAATAAAACACCTGCACTGCTTGCAACTTTTGATCTGTATCCTAAACTGAAATTTCTGTGCCATGGCTTCTAAGGACCTCTGTACATTCACAAAGGTGGAAAATTAATGCATAATAACTGAAATACAGTACTTCAGTCTATAATGCTTACCCTTGGGACTACAGTGGATTTAGATCATAAAAACTTAGCTTGCCTTAACAGATTAATTATTTTACAGACATCTAAAAATATTAGTCCATTTTCAGCTGTTAAGGAATATCATCCTCTAATCAGTGATCAAGACTTGTTGTGATGTAAATGTACTTAATTGACCAAATAAAGGAGCAGCAATTCTTAAGACTTCTTTCTAGATGAGTGCTATTGAATGGCCCTATGAAATGGGAATGAAAAGGCACTTTTAAAAAAGTGTGAGTCTAAGAATATCAGGGAGGCACCAACATAGGGAAGAATCCTTACAAAAAAATAAGATCTGGGAAGGAGAAGGAAGAATTTGCATTATATATTCTATACTTTATATATTTGCATCAGGAAGTTTGAAAGAGTCACTAAAGGGAGTCATGCTTACAAGGAGAATACAAATTCTCTTCCTGTACTTGATGGGGAGACCAAATTAATACAGCTTTTTCAAACATCATCATTAGACAAAACTCAATGTTAGTTTCTATAACATTGTTTTCTAATTACTAAACAAAATACTGTAAGAAGGCAATAGGGCACCATCAGAATCAGGAGGTTCCTAACAGGATGACCTAGAAGCCAAGACACACAAGACCACAGAATGAGCTCCTCTGGAAGAAAAACAGAAGAGAATTGCAGTTCATCTCATAATTCTAACACAGCAATGCTAATGGCTGCTAATTAGGCATGTAACTTCACACTGGAAAAAAGCAAAGAGGTAACTATTTATTTAAGAGACAATACTACATGGATTAAAAAAGCTCCTGTCAACAACTCTGGACACCTGTACCAAGCTCATTTATTGCCTAATTAAATATTAACATGTCCTGATAGAATCAGTGGTATAATTTTAATTACTGTTTTCTCACAGGGAAGCCATATAATCAATGTATTTCTAGCTGTTCCTAGAGGCTGTTTTGCAAAACTCCATTAGTAAATTGTGAACCATCACTAAAATATTTTCCTCCAGATTTCTCTAAGTAAATCAAGACTATTATATTCTCCTAGGAGGAGGGGAGACTAGATGCCTACCTTCAGGGGAAAAATATATGATTTCTTCAATAATCAAGAATAAAAATCTTCTAACTACAATCTTATTTAAAGACTTGTTAAAATTCTTGCACAAAGAGTCAACATCAGGGAGTTACAGATCACCAAAGTTATATTTAAATTTATGTATAATCCAAAATATTTTTATTGCTGGATTGAGTAATTAGGATGAGAGTCGCATTACTTCCTTCAAGCATGTATTTAAATTTTCTGCTGGGGTTGAATTGCAAATACTGAGGTATGTCTTGAACCTACTTACGTATTTTCTTTTTCCATTAGGATTAAGGATGCTAAATGCTATAAGCCTTGATTAACATTTCTGTGTATTTAGGGGTGAGAAATGCAAGGAAACAATACAAATTCTATTTGGGATGCTATTTAAATAGCTAGGTATGTAACTTTCAGAGTATCAATTCTCCAGGTAGCATTAAACAATTTCAAGTCGTAGAAAAAGAGGTACAGGGAAGATGGAAGTATCTAAAGGAATATTTTGCTTTGCATTCCAATGATAATCTAGCCATAGATTTGATAACTGAGCTCTTAAACATTTAGTTTGTTTTGAACATACTCCTTTTATCTTTTTCTATGCAAAAGTCCTCTGGAAGCCAAAGGGTCTTTTGTAAGAGCAGGGATTTCAGGGCTAAGCCACATTCTCAGAGCCTGATTATACAGAGATATGGATAAAAAAATCATGGGGATAAACAAACCATGAAAATATCAGTCCCTGTGAATTTTAACTCAGCATTTGAACATCTTGTAAGAGATTCAAACCAATTTTAATTCAGCACTACGTTTTAGACAGGATCTTTAAAATAGATTTTGATTTTTGCTGGAGGCCTCATCTACCTTAAAATGCATGAAAAAACCCTAGCATTTTCCTCTTTGTATTGGCTACAGAGTAAGGAACCACATAAGAGTATTGCATGCAAAGTGTTAGATTTTATGTTCATAGACATAAAAGTAGTTGAACTTTTCAGAATAGGTTTAAGCTAAAAAAAGAAAAATCAAATAATTGACAATCTTTCAAAATTACTTTTCTGTGAATCAACTTGCAAGGAATCTCAAATCTTGCACTGCAAATAAAACTGTCATCCTGAATTAGTTACCATTTTTGTAATGACTAATAGGTTTTTTCTGACCCCCGAATCATGGAACAAACTCTGCTGGCATATTTTGATTGATAAAGATGCTGTACTTCTCTGGCAGGACGGCTCATACAGAACTTGGGATAGGATGTAAACTTCCCAGGGAGTGCATTTGGAAATGCAAATCCTGGGTGGACCGAGCTCAGGAAGGGTAGAACCAGCATGCCCGGGTCTGTCATTGGGAGATCTGAGCTCCTCTGAGAGCACCGTGTGATCATCCATCAGTCATCACAAGGGTACCACACATGGCCTCAATAATCTAGACAGAAATGGCTTTTTCCACTTGAGAGCTTCAAAGTGGAGATTTCCTGCCTGATGGGCTGATTCTGCTTTTCCAGACTGAGCTCTTAATAAATAAACATTCAGTGTTTGCAGATGTTATACCCTCTCTGACAGGCAGAAATCCATGTAGAGAAGTGCTGAAGTGCACATAGAATTTTTATGCCAAAGGACAAGCTCTGTTTCCCATCTGCTTGTGGCAGACTGTCGGGGTTTGACGCAGACACAGAGGCCCCATCTCAAGTCTGGTTTTCCTCTACATTCACCTGAAGTTTTCATAGCAGTAGCTTAGTCAATGCCTATTAACTTTTTTAAATGCCCATGAAAAATGACACATTCTATCGGCTTTTAAAAATCCACCCTGTGGGACATAAAACACAAATTTAATAAAGCAAAAAGATCAAAGCTCATTAAAATATTCTTGTAAGAACTGAAAGCAGCCATGATACATGGAAATTCCTAGCAGGACCATTCTCCTGTTTACCACCGAGGAAAAACAATATTCTAAGCTAAGCATGTCCTTTTTCATTAAATGTATAACGAGTCCCAAGCCCCAGCTCTCTCTGGAGTCATTGCTCAGGTCTGTCAGTTAAGTAAATATGCTCATCAGAGGATCTAGCAGGCACACACAGATAAGGTAGATATGAAGTCCATTCCCCTTGAAATCAATAGGAAGATGGTTGTTAGACACTATAATTGAGTTAGGGTTTCATCTGGGAATCTGTTGTAAATGTTCCCACTATTACTGCCACAGGGGTGCAAGAATGTATATGACAGCTGTGGCTGGATCTCTGGCACCATTAATGGCACAGCCAGCTGAGACCTGCTACAAACGGCTTGTGCAGGCTCAAAACTGGAATACTCAGAGTTAGTCTGTCCTGAGCCAGAGAGGGCAGAACACAGGGATTGCCTTTGCCTCCTTCTTCCTACCATGGGACCGTGGAGTTTACAGCACAGCTCACTGCAAAACGTCACTAAGGAACAGGACATACCCATTACTTCCACGTGCCAGATCACAGGAGCAATCTCACTCCAAGGGCGGTGAAGCCAAGTTTGCATCAGGGCCAAGGAGAGCTCCACAGCACTGACACGCAGAGTTACCTCGTACACCCAGGAATTACCGAGGTTCTTCTCAGCCCAAAGCTTATCCCCATGTATGGAGACTAATCTATACAGCACAGCCAATGCTCAAGTAACGTGCAAAACAATTAAGTATGTAGGCAGGTATGGACTGCACGTTTCTGGTTTTGGAGGCATTAGGGGTCTGGATTTTTACACCTCTGCTATTTTAGACAACCTTCCCCTAGAGCAGCCAGAACAGGGCAGGGCAGACTTCTTTGCTGCACACCTAGAACGGATAGAACTACTCTGTGCACACACCAGTACAGCAGGAACTCATGGGATTTAAAGTGGATTTTGTAAACCACAATACAAAACACTGTTGATCCCAAGAGGATCAACGAAATCTGACAAATTCTTAAACTACACTCACAGAAGGTAGTTATTGTAGGATTGTATTGTAGTTGTAGTGTTAAAGATGGAAACCAATTGGGCATTATATAAACTCTTTATACCACACATCTTTTCACAACTTATATTCGTATATTTGAATTTTATTTAAACATATAAGCCATATATATGCATATTTGCAAAAAAAATTGCATAATTTTTAAATTTACATAATCCATACTTTAGTGAAGTTTGGGTCTTTTTTTAGTTTTGGTGCTCTTTAACCCATAGCCTCCTTAAGGGAAAAAAACCTGTTTAAAATCTGACTCACACCATTATTCTGTGATATTTAGGGTCATTAGTGGTAATAACCCTTCTTAACTGGGCCCATTCCTGCAATTAATTTAGTTTTCACAGTTCCCATCAGCTCCAATATTCATTTCAATATGGCTTCACTGCCAGATCTGAGCCTTATTAAAGTAATACCATTTTTACTTTTTTTTTCCTGTGACTAGAAGGGTTCTGAGAATGGCTAATTTCCTAAACACTGTATGTATGCAACCACCAATAACCCAGCCTTTGTGAAAGAGAGTGAGTGCCGCTTCTACTGCAGCTGTTTAAAAGTGACTTCTCTTTCACTACAGCCATTGTGTTCTGCAGTAATGTAACGGTCTATTTGTGAAAATACATGCACCTACTTCTTATTTACACATACTGCATTTTATACCATGAATTCACCTAATTTTAATTATGCATCATTGCCTAGCGATACAGGAAACAGAGCTCTCCCATCTAGATTGTGAACACTAGCATCTCAAAAGATTTTTTCTTTTTTAAGTGAAGATAAGTTACTGCATTAAAAATAAATGAGGTATTTTTTGTCAGTTGATTGGACACTGAGTACACATAATAAATCACCAAGAGCATTGTATGCTGGTCTACGCGCTAACCTTGAGCTGCAGTTTATCTATTGCCTGCAATTCAGGAGATAATAAGGTATTTTACCCAATCAGCTGAAGGAACTCAAAAGACTGAAATGGCTTTGAAATACACAGGCTTTTAGATATCAAATTACCTCTGGAACCCTCTACCCTGAAGTAACTCAAACAAAACCCATTTGAAATACTGCTTCAATATTCAAAAAAATCAATAATTTAAACCACAAGTTGAACATTTTTACTGCTTCCACTGCAGACTGTCGTTTTTTGAAATGAAAATGCTAACGGCACCAAAGGGGAAAGCTCCGGCCAGCAGAGATATGCGTGTGCAGGCGTGAATTGGCTGGAAATGTTGGCTTACTTTTCCTCCCCCAGTTACGTTTACATAAGATCTCTCAAAATAAACAACTCTCATTTCCACCACTTGGAAAAAAAATGTTTTTCTTTGTTGCACTTGATGTTTCTGTCCCTGAGAGCTCCGCTATATCAAGACACTTCACTGTAAACACACGTGCTGCTGAATGCAAGTACTGCATCCTCAATTATGCTATTAAGTCGTATTATTTTGTATGTAACAGGCACTAACATCATGGTTTTGAATACCAGCAAGCACACTGTGAACTCTTGATTAATAGATAGAAGAGCAGGAATTTGGGTGATGTTGTGTTCCAACATTTACAGTAGGAACAGGAAGCAGTCCAGATCATGTTGCAAAAGCCAAACAAGTATGGATGGTCCACTGCCCGTGATACCAGCTCAGTGAGGCAGAGAAATGGCTGGCTGGAAAAAGTTTTCTTAAAAGACAATGAAAACACATGAGGAGCAGACCTGGTAGGAATGTGAACCCTTGAATATAATTGAAGCAAGCTAGACATGGAGGATGCTGGGCAAAGAATCAAGTCTCTCCTCAGCATAAATTTGACCACCAGATTTAATTTTAACAGAGTTTGAAATATGTCACTCTCTTTCTGTAGAAATTGTTATTTTTTGGTCATTTAAAACCTCATTAAATCCTTGCACTCTCTGGAACTAATTTTTTAAAATTGTGTTAAAGAAGGAATGCAAGAAATACAAAAAATACCAGCCAAAAAGCAAGGAAATAAACATCACAAGACAGAGCTTATATATCTACGGGTACATAACTCCCAAAACACAGTAAGAACAATTTTTGTTATGGTAGGAAAGCATCACTTTTAGTATTGTAGAGAGGGGCATAAGAAAGAAGTCATAAGATTGATGGTCCTTGGTTTATCATTTTAATACTTTACTCTCAGATATATTCTTACTCTCTCTCTCTCATACATTTTTTGAGCCTTCTCTAACCATAGTGTTAAAATAGAAATGAAAATGTAAATTGCATTATGAGAGTAAAGTTGCTCAAGTAAAGAAAACCATGAATTTGGATATATACAGTAATACTGTAAAGTGAAGATTAAATTTGCATTGCTGTTTCTAGAAAAATAAATTATAATATACTATTATGAATTTTCTGGCTGATAGATTTGTTCAAGTTTAACCAAGATAAATGCAGATTTTTAGCCTAGAATAAGAAATGAAAAAAGAAATGTGACACTCAAAAATACATACTCCAAAAATTTGGACATGGACTCCAATATTCTGTTCTTCTTAAAGGCAAAAAACGTTTTTGGATATCAAATAAAAAAATCCATAAATGTCAACAGAGAAATTCATCTGAGTTTCACTATATTCAGAATATAGGAAAATAAGATTTTGCTTATTTATGTGTTTCAGACCTGCATTACCTCCATGTGAAATCACCTATTCCAGGTACTCCTGTCAGTCTTTAAAATATACCTCCTACAGAAGAGCAGCAATCAACTGACCTGAGAACACTGTTCTTGGCAGCAGCATAAACTTAAACAGAATAATAAAAAACCTGTAGTAACCAGAAACCCAATATTCATCCTTTCCTCAATTCCTGCAGAGTTAGGGAGGAAAAACAAGCTCTTCAAGTTTGTGCTGCAGTTAAGGAATTTGGGCTGTTACAGATCACCCTGGGCAGGAGCTCCAAGCACGTGCAACAAGAGTGTTCTGTGAACTGCCGGCATCTCCTTCCGCTCCATCCCAGCGCACCCGAAACAGGCCGTACGGGCTGGGGGCAGTTTTGATTCCCTTTGCAGAATTCAAGCCATGAAGTTTGTCACCACTAACAACATTTGGATAGATTGAAGACCCAGTCCAATATAGCACGGGCTGGCAGTAGGTTAATCTTGAAATATAAAGCATGGATGCTCATTGCAAAGCTTGTATTCAGAAAATAAAAGGGGTGTAGGCTTCTGGCTCTTATCTGTTCTTGCAGCTACAGCCTGGAATGGAACTACATCGTCAGCCGGAAGGACTGGTAATTCTCTTGCTGTAGCCTCTGGATGTTTCCTCTAACGATCCCAGCATCACTCCTATCTTGTCTGGATTGACTTTTGCTCAGCATGCTTTCAACCATGCCCCAGTCTCCCACAAACACTGAACAATGCAATCAGCTGCTCCAGCTAAATCAGCTGAGAGTTATAAAGCTGAGTTTCGACATATTGAAAACACTTCAATCAATGTCACTTTACTAAATGTTCTCTATGGCTTGATATACACATTAAATAAAAGGGTGCAAACAGGAACCCTCCTGAACTGCACAGGGAGAGAACCATCACAGGCAATAAAGCTGAACACAACACTGACACTGCGCTGACAGCGTGCTCCTCTCACTCCATTGTTTAAGCATGAGGCTTGAAAACAGACAAGAAAGATGCTCTGGGACAGACTGCATTAGGGACATTTGGGAAATGCTCCCAATTTTGATAGACTCCACAGTCATGTAAGATAGAGCAATAACTGCATATGAAAAAAATTGGTACATTTAAAAAAAATTATTTCTAAAATGAGTTGGCTATTGATGCTGTTTAACAGCAGCATTATTGCCATACAATTTTTATTACAGATTGTGATGTTGCAATAGGGCTTTACATACATACATTTGCTATACCATGTGAATTACTAGAGACATGCTTTTCTATGTTTGCGTGATTTATTAAAACATAAATCATAATAGCATGTGCCAGAAATTCCTTTTGAAGGATATAGTAAGGTAACAATTATCCTCTGAACTCCTTTCTTTGTCTTCAGAGAATAAAATGCATTAGAATGTATCCATTTGCTGCCCCATGACAGAAAATGAAAGCAACTGTGATGGTTGCACCGTATGCTTTCAGTTCCTGCAGTTGGCTGGTGAAGTGAGCTTTGTTCCTAAATATGCTGTCAGAAGCAAAAACAATAGTTCCTCCAATACTTTTAAAGAATAACCCTTAAAAACAGTAAGGAAAAATTAATTGAGGAGGTTTGTTTTTTCATATGTGCAGATGGATGTGGAAAAACCATACATGTAAATATTAAATGCAAATTTAAAGTATATTTCATTTGAAAGAAAATTATGTACACAGGGCCTCCCTGTATGGTTTTGACTTGAGTCAATGTACTTCACCTTTTTCGTTTTATGCAATAATTCATAATTATCTGAATGCAGGGGAACTGTAGCATTTTCTTCTGTGGAAACACACACAGAGGAGCAACATTACAGGTATTGTTATAATCCCCCTCAGAGCAGGTGTAAGGCCTTCTAGATTAGCCTGTGAGTGTTTGGAGTCCTGTGTCTGATGACTGGCACAGTGAGAACGCTCGTAGCGTACCATGATTTTTCTCAATTATTCTTGAAGGAAAAATCATAAACATTCACAACATAGAGGGTGCTACATAAAGGCATTATTAACTGTGCAGGTGAGTAGAAGCCGCAAGATCACAGGATACAATTGGCTTTATTAATTCAAAGAAAGTATAATTTAATTCCTCAAAGTTTGCTTGTCTTAAAATTCTTTTCCTATGGGAGAAGAAACATCTATGTGGTTTAAATTTAAAAGAAAAAAATGAAAATCAACAGTTTCAGCAGCAATCCAGATCTGGAATTCACTTAATTTTTCATTTTGTTCCAGAAAGACACTGTGTCCAAACCACATACTTCAAATGCTTAGAAGTAAAATGATGGGGAATGAAACAAATGTGATTTCCAAGAAGCAAAGTGGATATTAAGTTTCACTTTGCTCAAGTGACATCAGAACATTCTTAACAAATAAGCACATATATACTTGCACACTTTCTTTGGTTTAGCTCATGATGTACAACGAGCAATATTTTTCATACATTTTGCAGATACGTAACTCAAAATTACATCACAATGCCATGTGAAGACCCAATCCTGTGCTGTGCAATTCTGATTCTGCAGGATACTTACATATGCAATTAACTTTAAGAAAGTCCACATACCATGTCATTTTACTGAATGAAAATCTTAAGTCACAGCAAACTGATGCTTGACAGAATTTGGTGTCTGTACTCCTGTGCTGTCCAGGCTCTCTCTGCTTAATATTCCTGACCATTTCCATTGCCCTTGGGTCAGAATCTGGAATCTAGATTTTTATTAATGATATTATAGTTATGCATAGAGCACACATTTTATTCAGAGCACCATTGTGACCTGCTCATACTTCGTCACATTTAGGGATGGACACAATGCTAACTAAAGTGCATTCAGAATGCCACACATGACGGTTATGATGGCTGGCAAGCATCCTTATTAACAGCTATACTTTTTCAACAACAACACACACATAGCATGTCCCTGGAAACAGGATCACATTGGGACTCCACTAAATAGATCACAATACCATAACTACTGCCATGGTCAAGTCACACAGTTTGGTGAAGTTCTGTACATGAGAATTTTGATACCCTGTGTTTATCTAAAGTTCAAACTGGCTAAAATATAAGAGCACATGTCACTGCTTTTCTAATATTACATGCTTAAGCCTTATTTTATTTACAGCTTCCAGCAGCTTTCAGCTCGATTCCTCGTTGTGCTGGCTGCCACGTAGCTGGAGAAGGCTAACAAACCCCTGCGTGTTCACATGACAACCTTTGTGCAAACGCATCCTTATTCTGTCATCTACTGGCAGCGTGCTTCCCAGTCATGTTCTCTGCCAGTCCTTACCAGTTTGCCAATTACACAAGCTGCTTCCCAGACATCAGACAAAAATTCCATAAGACTGCTGTGCGAGCGTACCCTAATTAACCATCAGCTTAATTAGACAATTTACTGTGTAATTAGCAGGCAATTAGTCAACACCTCTCAGATCTTATTGACTGCTGTGACAGCCTTCCTTAGCCTACACATTCCCATACGCTTCCATGACCATGATCCCAGCCCTATCCTGTACAAGAGCAACCCTTGCAAGGGAAGGGAAATCATATTACATAACAAGGGAAGAGGGAGAAAAATCAATATATAGCCTGTTCATTTATTGAACAGTCTTCTAGCCAAGACTTTCTTTTCTCTAGGAATAGAAGGTCAGCTGCTAACAAAGAAACATTCAGCAATAACATGAGTTTATGACTTTTTCATTTGTAATGTGGTTTAGGAATTTAATTTTTTTAAACTCTTATACTGCACTAGATTATCAGAGTAGTCAGGCAAGTAGAAGTTAAGGACAAAAATAATTTTTAAACTTACTAACGTATTGTAGGTTTAAACATATGTTCTAGAACAGTGAAAAGGTGGTGACAGCTGCTTTCCAGACCTATAGCTTGCATTGTAATTAACTGCTTCATAGTCCAAAATGCACCAGGAAAGCCAAAATAGATTAAAGTATAAAATGTCAATACTCAATAATAATTCAACAGCATTACTGTAATTCATTAGAAAAAATTTTTGAAGTAGTATCAAATCCCCCACACAAATCTAAAGTTATGTCCTTATAATACATGATGTGAGAAATTACAATTAAAGACTAATATAACATGGATATTAAGGGATCATTGAAAATGTGTGTTTCTATTTCCTTTTTCTGTAGACCAAAAATTGGATTTTGCAATTAGCAATGACAAAAGCTTTTTGGATATTTCTTAAAGTAGTAATTCCAAAGTTCACAGGACGGATACACTTGTCTCCTCCTTGAATGAACTCTGGAGGATTTATTCACAAAAATCCTACACCTCCTGACTGAAGGATAGAGTCCCACAATCACAATTGTAGTAAAAAAATTTAGGTAACTATGTATCTCAAATAATGGTAAGAAATGTTATTTAGAATACACTCACATACATATTTGGATTAGTAACAGGTATTTTAACACAAGAACCTGTCAGGTTTTTTAAACATATGGGACTTCATTCTGCTTTTGCAACAATGTCAATCAGGAGTAAATGCAATTATATCACCATGAGATGCAAAAATCAGCTCTTTGCTTTCTTAACTTCTTGTGGGGGCAAATCAGATGTTAAACACAGCCATACCCTTTCCATTTACCAAGTGGGAACCCAAGACCTGAGATAACTCGAACACTTAGGAGAAGTGTATTGCCTTTACATAGAAGCTACACTGCTATAACCAAAAATTCCTTGAAAAGTGATTAAGCTAAACCCTGTAAACCCGTGTGTAGAAACATATGCCAGTTCAGAGACAGTTACATCATTGCAGCTAATGCCTGCAAAATTCTTAACACGAGCTGTACACACATACACGCTTGACACCGATCTAAGAGTATCTCTGCAGAGTCAATTCGGGACCACATTTCTGCAAACATGTTGCAAGAGCCCATGGTCCAGCCAGGAATCTTGGGACGACAGCTGCTGCATGAGGTGCTTCAGGTCTCCTCAGCCTGTTGGTATGCAGAGCAGAACAGCAGTCACCCAACAGCACGGCTGCCTTGTAACATGTCCAGCTGAAGCAGGAGCAACCAGCTGGTGCCAGGGGAGGAGGCCCAGCACTGGAAGGTCTTCCCCAAGCCGACTGCAGCCTTAAAATGTCAGTGGGCAGAGGTGGGGTCCCAAAGTGTCACCTAGGCTTTTGCAGAAGCCAGCGTTTGACCACAGCAATGAATGCAGACACCAGCAAAGATCTGAACTATACACTAGAGCAACTGAATCATGATGACCATTTTCCTTTATTCCACTTCAGTATCTCAGTAGGCCTACTGAATTCTAGATGGTGTTCTGGATTTTTTTTATAATTAGAATGTAGAAATGAGGGAAAAAACCCCAAACTCTGACAGATGCCCTTAACCAAATGGGGAGAGTCAAAAAGTCAATGACTTGACAGAAGGGAAACTTCTGATTTTCATAATGACAAAATAAAGATTTCATTTTTTCCTGAATATCTGTGCTTAGCTTTTAAAGTGTATCCTAACAATTTCAAAAAATAGGGAAGTTTTTAATTTATGCTAAGAAACTAAAAAATGTTAAATTGTTAAATATGTCCTTATGCTGTGATTGTCTTAGATAGGTGCGTTTTAAATATAACTAATAAAAACAATATCCTACAACCTTTTCTAATAAATTATGAAATACATGCCACTTAAGAAAGTTAGATGCAATTGGTTGCATGCAACTAATACAATGCAACAATACTAAAAGGTTTGCAACAAATCTGAATTGAGAATGGAACAAATAGGAAAATTCTAAATTTCAGAATTACACTTACCAATTTCTAGCTTACATTCAAGCTGCCTTTTTAGCTGAATTCCTTTCAGACAAAAAATTATATGAGTCGTCGTCAAAATCACCAACAACCTTCCAAGGACATACAAAATAACTACAGAAAAATATAGCTGAACGATATTTTACACAAGTATGTTACATATTTGCTTTTCAGAATCCTGTTTATACAGGATGTGATATTCAAAAATGTTGAGTGCTTCAGACACAGCCAACAGGACTTGCAGATCCTCAGCAGTCTTGGAAAATCATGCATGTGTGCTCTCCTTGTCTCTCTCGATAAATATTTGCAGGTATTTTCAGAAGAATGAGGTAAATAAAGCAAAATTAGTAAAGAGCAAAGCAGCTTCTTCAATATAAAAAGAAATACTGTTCTGATTTTTAACCAGTGTAAAATTTGCATCCATTTTGTTTGACTGACTGGGTAGTAGTTGCACTATGAATAGAAACTACATCCTCTCTTAAGTTCTGGTCACTACCAGAACAGCACCTATTATACTGAGCAGGAATGAACTCTCCTACTTTTGGAAGCTATTTTTTATATAAAGGCTAATGTAGGAAAATACTCAGTGTTGCAGTCTGTATGGTGCTTCAGAATTACAGAGGAACTCCTTCTCAATTATGCCAATCTAAGTGCACTGTAAGTGTCATTACAACACGCAACGGTTTTCAGATTAAAAAATACCTTGAAGACTGATTTACAAGTCTTTTATACATAAGCTGCCTAAAATATTCAAGCTGAAGATGAATGTTCAAACTTACACTTTGTATATGTATATGAACTCTGGCTACACTGTTTTGAACCACTGACTCCAGAAGAAAAACACAGGAAAAAGAAACAACCTCTAAATAACTGTGTAAAAAATCCCCAGATGAACAGAAATCAAATCCTTTAGACATAAATGAGAATCCTGCAGCCTACCAAGAACCAGTCTGGGACACATATGTGGTTTTACCTTTGCTGGCCAGCTTCGTGTGCGGCTCTGAGGAAGGTAAGCCATTGCCAGCTTAGACTCTGTGGCATAAAAGTTACAGCCATGCTCACTCTGCTCCATGAGGAATGGCAGGAAAAGTGATAATAGGGGAAGAAAATTGCTGATCCTCTGGTGGTAAAAATCTGTCCTTTAGCACAGATGAGGTTTACTGACCCAATGTTCAACACCCCTGCATGACAGATCCCTGTCTTCCACTGATGAATTGTCACATTGTGCTCCAAGCCTTGAGATAACAGACTTCTCCATGAGAGACTCTATGCAGAAGACAGACTCTCACTGCAGAAGAAATGCAGCATTTCTGTGATATTTAATGCTACAGGAAGAGTGGGACCAAATATTTCCTCAGAGGTTTAATTTTTATCACGAACTTGTAAGAAGTTTTTAATTTCTAAAGCAGTAAATACAAACACAAAGAGAGAGAGAGAGACTTTTTACAGATTGTTGTTAAACTCTATCTTTAAAAATGCAGCTTGTAATCTTCAGCATTAGAAATATTAATTGGCCAAAATAATCAGAATTATTGATGGTAAAAACAGATCTTTAAATGGCCCAAAGTGCCTCACTTGCAAATTCACTGGCGTCAAGATGCACACCTGCAACTATTTAAGGTGTGCATCTACCTGGTGCAGACTTCAGCTGTGGTAGGAAAGGCCTTGGCTTATCAATAATGACTTTGTTAAAGCTCTCATGGAATCTTTGGTCTCTCTTGCCCTGTGTTCAAGCTGTGCTACATCTCTCTAGACAGATTCTTCCAGGGTGAAGATATGCCAAACCCCTACATCACCAGCTATGTGGACTGAGGAAAAAGAATGGTTAAACACAGTCCTTTCCAGTTCCTCAGACAGCAGTTTTGAAGCTTTTGAAGTTATTTGCATGTAAAGAAGTCTCCTGCATGTAAAGAAGTCTCCAGCCTTCTTTACACTGAGTCAGAGATAATAGGGTAAAGCTAAGTAAAGAGATGAGATCTGGTCCTTAAGTTGAACATATCAGAGAAATACTTTTTCTCAGGGAAAAAGGAGGAAAGTCTGTTTTCCTGCTACTTACTCAGATTCACAGAATTATTTGTTCCTTTTTTGTAGCTAAATAACACATTTTCTGTATAAAAATAAAATGGCATAACTACAGCATTTTAAAAGATAATAATTACATTCTATAGCATTTCCCTAGCATAGCCTTTTACCTCTCCTGTCAAACTTCGCTGATTTTATGCACTGATCTAAAAATACAAAAATTGTGAAACAATAAAGATGGTATTTCTTATTAAAATTCTTTCAGAAATACAGAACAAAATGAAGGACAAAGTGCTCCTAAGAATACTAAAACTAATAATAGCAATTTTAAAACTTGTAAAACAAGAAAATAATTTAACTTAAGAGTGTTGTGTGCTAAGGAATCCCATAAAATGCTCATTTTTCTGTTCAAAAAATGTAGTTAATAAAAGTTGTCTAATGCTATTTAGTAGAAAGGCAAACAGTCCCTTTTATATTTGACATTAACAATCTGATCATTTGTCTCCCCAAAGAAAGCCCATACAGCTTTCATACAGACCACACAATAAAGAATAGTAATATTTCTGTTTACTGAGATATCAACTGGCATTTCGTTGCAAGTCAATGGTCTATCTTTGCTACAGCATACTAGACCTCAATCTGGCATCTACAAATGTCAAAGTTATAAAAAAAAAATTATAGGATGGAAATCAAAAGCATGTTCTAAATTCCTAAAAACCAAACAAAGTTCACCTAGACATATTTGCTGCAGAAATCAGTACAATATTCAGCTGTCAATCTTGAAAAACAATGAGGGAGCGATGCTGTCAGTAGGACAGGATAATAACATTTCAAGCAGATGTTCAGGCGGGGCTCTAATTCTCACTGAACTCCCTTGGTAAGCATTTAATTTCTTTATCATATGCAAGCTAGGCAAATTGTACTTCATCAAAACTGTATTGTGAAATATTAATATTTCATATTATAGCAAAACTCCATAGAATAACCTTTGTCATATTAAGAACATCAGAATTTCAAATGTCATGGTTCTGCATTTTAATGCATCTTAAATAGCTTTTTGGCTTGGCACCATAAATTATAACTAGTTTAATCTAAATTACTACGCTGTAATATCATACAAAAATATACATTTTGTAATACAGATTCACTTCTGTGAAATACTAATGTTATGGAAAACAATGCATCATTGTACCATGATTCTTTTACCACCTTCAATTATGAAGCGAGGTGCACACAGTGCAAATGTACAGAGAGAGAACTAGCTGGAGCCTGAATATGTATATTGTAATAACAGCACACAGCAATGCGATATATACTGGGCAAATTAATTAATTCTCTGCCAGCAACGGTTTTATTCAGAAATGGTTCTGAAAATGTATTGTGAAATCTACATCTGTGAGCTGCATAAACATATATTATGGCTAGAGAGTTTCCTCCGCTATGGTTTAGTTCAGATTTAATCTAGTTTTAATTGTAGCTTTGTTTTTAAAATCATCCACACAACTTGCTCCATATATAATGAAAAAAAATTAAAGATTAAAAATGAAGTTAGTCTGCATGTTGATTTCTGCTGGTTCTCATAATAAAGGCAACTGTTTCTGCATTATTGAAAGCGACAGCATCACAAATCAATGCATGCCACAACAAAATAAAGACAGATGTATCTGATTAATCAGAATTAAATTTTAGAAGTGAAGGAAGCATCTAAAAATCAAAGCAAACATTTCTGCTAACCCAGTTGTTTTTTCATCTTTCTAAACAGCCCATACAATGCAGTGAGAGAACAACAAAGCCTGAATTCAGCTGATAAAACCCTAATTTCTTCTATAAGCTCCTCACTGTGGTAGTGAATATGGCATAGGGATGTACATACCTCATACAACCTTTGACTTATTTTGATACTATATTTATACAAACTTTCTGATTACAGGTTTTAATGCAAATTTCGTGTTCTAAACAACACTCACTAATAAATTCTTAGTAAATAAACCAGCTCAGTATAACACTTCTCTTAAAACCCTCCCACTCACACTTATGTGTTTAATTAATGCAGTTATCTGTCACTCTGCGTGTAGTTTTCTGTCCATCTAAGCTCTAAAAGAGGTAATAATTGGTATCCATTTATTGCGGACTCTGTGATATGCAGCTCCCGCATTTCCCTTCAATACCTCGCAAACAGAATTTACAAATAATATGTTGCTGCATACAGTTATCTGAACAAGACAGAAATACTATTTGTACCAACAGAGCAATGAGCTATTGATCCTGCATTCAAAAAGGGAAGACATGAATGTACAAAAAGGTGTGTGAAGGGACACTCCTATTCTGCTATCATTTGTCTTTCCTAGTGATTGTCCATTTTAAAAGCAGTTATTCCCTTTTCTGGAAGAAATCAAATCAAGTTGATACCAAAGCAGCTGAGCAAAGATGTTTAATTTAGTAAATAACATTCTACAAGTCACTGTCTCCCACACAGATTCCAACAGACACATACAGGTACAGTCCCCTATGATTAACATTTGCACTACACTATAATATCCAGCACCTTCTAAAGTATTTAGAGCGTAGTATATTTAGAAGTATAAATATTCTGAAGGAATTTCAGCTATTGCTCACGTTAGCTTTTTTGTAGGTTTCAACAATAGTACAGTAGTATGCAAGAACAAACTTTGCTGAATCACTCACAGTTGAAATGCTCAACCTACAAACAGAAAATGCTACCGAGGTTGTCATGAAGACAATTATGAGCAAGGTACGTGGGTGTTTAAAAAGAGCGAGCACGGCACGAAACAGTGAGCTCTGTGCTAACTCCCTCGGTGGCAGCATGTGAAGCTTGCAAGGTGAGGCCATGACACATGAGGATTAGAAGGACTAAGGGAGTAAATTACGGTCCAGAGGCTGAACTCCAGCACTGTTACCCAACACTTCCTCTGTATGAGGCAGTAGGGCCTCTCATGGGCTGCAGGGATCCCTAGCCTTGTGTTTTAGAAGAGCTTTCTGTGCTAGATGATGAAAGAGAAAACAGGAGAAGTAGCTCATATGAAATAAATCCCGTGCCTTAGGAGAATCCAGCCTGAGTCCTTTTTATCTCTGTCCTTGGATCCCCTTCTTCCAAGATTTATCATGCTTTTCTCTCTGACCTTATTCCATCACACTGTAGTTAATGTATGGAAATTTGTGGTCGGGCCTTCTATGCTTTTCACTACCTATATGTCACTCAAATTTAGCCTGCATCAGTAACTTTTGCTGAAGCGCCAAAGGATGCCCGTGTTAAACAGGGAAGTCACTGGCTTCCCCTGTCAGTGTCTGAACACAGTGGCAAATTCAGTCACTGGCTCAGAAAAGGGAGAATTTCTCCTGCTGCTAAGCTCCCCATGGCCACACAGGCAGGTTACACTAGGCAAATCAGAAAGAAGCCCACCAGTAAAGCCTTACCGGGACAGATAACATGAGGAGACAAGGGAAGAACATACAATCCTACTTGTAGCACATACAATCAAGGCTGAAGTGGAAAAGCTTCAGCTGCCAAAAACTGTGTCTAGCAAACTCTCTTCCCTCCCAGAAGCTCTTCCACTCTTGGGAACTGTACTGTCTGGGGAGCTGCTCCTCCTCCTCCCACCAACTCTGTAGCCTTAGATCAGGAGATCTTCACTCCTCATCCTCTTGTCTATTGCTCTGACTAGCTGGGCAGGACAGCTCAGTCTGAAATCCCCACCGTTGGTACCACAGCCCAAGAGAACATTCTGCTCCCTGGTGAACACCGCACAAGGTTTATGTCTACGCAATCAGAAGCTAAGTTAAAAAGTTAGCACATTATGCCGACCTGTAACACTTCAAACTCTCTACCAACAACTTGCTCTAGCATTAAGTCAACAAGAGCAGACTTTCTGTAATACTCTGTTCACGTAAGAACTGCTGTACCTAACTGAGCATTTCTTCCCATTTGAAATAGTTATTTTTGTAGCATTAAGTACCACGTTACTCTGATAAATAAAAGCAATTTTGCTTCTGCAGCACTGCTCAGCCACCCATCTCAAATCATGTCACAAATACTAAGGCTTAACACCTGAGGGAAGTGCACAATAATAGAAATCTAGCCAGCACTCAGGTGGGACACAGTTCCACTAGACACAACACATGATTCAAGAGTTCAGGCACAGGAGAAAGAGTACTGTCTCCTGCTGAACACTAGAAGGAAGCTTAGGTAGAGATAACAATCGCTGAACTAGAATTCACTAGATAGCACTTTTCTGAACTTATTAACTTTAAAACAAATACCTGCAATATTCTGCATCTTATTGCAACAAATACTTTAAAAAAACTTGAAAGATCTCCATCTGAGTCACACCTCCAGAGCATGGCATCCAGTGGAACACTTTGCAGTCGCCATTTCAGAAATGACTCAGAGTCTGCTGCTTAGTATAGCACCAACATCACTTCCTACAACATGCATGTCTTTCCTCCTGAACTCCCACCCAAGCTGGAACTCAGCCTGTGTCTGTTTAGCTCTCGAGATGCACAGTAATCAACGTGCAGTCTGGCAGGACTGCCAGCATACCAGCAATAAAACTGATAAAAAAATAAGTCTCAGTACTTGTTATGGGCTGCCTGTAGCCTAGGCACTGAATAATTACAGCTGATGACATGTTACACATGTAAGTCAGTTGTAAACATACTTGAGAGACATTTATGTCCTAAAAAGTGTTTTAATAAGAAGCCCTGTGAAGTAGATTGGAATCTCCACTGCAATCCAGAGGAACACTTACTTCCTCAGGGCTACTTCAGGTGTAAGTGACAGCAGAATCCAGCCTGACATATTTTACAGTATTCTGTAGCAATACAGCATTTTGTCCTTAGACCTTCCTCATACTAGAGGGGCACCCCCTATAGTTAATTCACCTGTGGTACTTACCCATGGAAAGGTGGTAGAGGAACAAATCCACATTTTCTCTTCTGCTCCATCCATCAGCACACTTGTATATCCCCCCTCTCAACCAAGAATAAAGGCTCTCGTATCCAAATTAAACTCAAAAGCTTTCTTCAGCCCACGTTACTGTTTGTTACTGGTTGACAATACGTTGCTATTATTCACATCGTTACTCAGGCCTATGGATTCACCAAGGATTCACCTTTGCTTTTCTTCTTCTCTCCACAAGTCAAACCATATCTACATCCCAGCCCAAAACCTGTTTCTTTTCTCTCTGATGTTTATCAAAGCTGCTATTTTCTTTCACTGTTCTAAACTTCTCAGTCTCATTTTGCCATTTTGAATGTAGCAACAAGAAGTTGCAATTCTCCTGAATTCAAACAAGCAATTACACGCTTAAAACCACACAAAATGCTTTATTTAAGGTGCAACACTGAGCCATAGCCCTCAAGACTTAATTCTAACTCCTTCCTCCTCCACTACACATTACTGAAGGTTGATGTCACTGTGCTCTTCTCGCCATAGGCTTGTTTTATGTTGCCTCCATCCTTCTCTTCCACTATCCACCCAGCCTCCTCCTTGCAACCACATTATCACATTGCAACTGCATCTCCAGTTCAATGGCTTATCTTGGCAGCCTCTGGCACAGAATCCGCCTTTCATGAGTTATGTGACAAAGCTGTTACTCATTCCCTTTGCATTCTGATCCTTCACAGAAAACACTTCCACCGCAGTATCTTAAAAAAAGGATTTTTTCACTTAATAGTTGGCTAGTATTAAAGGTTGGGGCAATAAAAGGGAAGAATGTAACAACAAACAAAACCAGAAATTGTGTCACTGCGCTGTGGAAACCTCACAGACTAGATGAACTACATGATGTATCATACCCTTCCCTGCTATCTTTATGCTAGTTGGATATAACAGAGCCATTCCCCAAAGATTCAGATTTTTCAAATATACAGAGAAATGGTTATATGCAAAATATACATTAGAATATTTCCTCACCTTATCCAGGGAGAATGTTTTAGTGACAGCAAAGCCCCATCCAGCTTCAAATGCTCTTCGAATCATCGAAGAACTAGTAGTAGGGGTTGCACTGGCAAGGCCAAAAGGATTTGGAAACTTCAATCCAGCCATTTCTACACTGATATCCACTAAATCGATAGGAGTATAGAAGAGTGGGAGTTCTGGAACCGTAGAAACTGCAACACCATATAAGGACTGCAAAAAAAAAAAAAAAAAAAAAA
>VZTI01000775.1:580676-758749 GCA_013397865.1 Struthidea cinerea | reverse complement strand
TTTTTTTTTTTTTAGTTTTCCTTAACTAATATTTCAACTGCAAAATGTTTGCAATGCCAAACCACAAAATTCTGGATCACACAATTCAAATTAAAGCATTTTTAAAACGCTACCACTTTTTGTCTCCTACACATCTGCAAGTGGGGAAATCTGCTGAAATCAACACTGATATACTGAAATCTTAAAAAAACCTCTTTGATTTTCATTACGTAAGAATGACATCAAAAAAAGACTTCAGAAAAAGGATTTGGTCAACTGCACTCTTTGCACACATCTGAACAATAAACCTAATTTTCTAGTTTGAATTAATTTGCTGTTCAGGATTGTTCAAATGTTCTCTGTGAATACGTTTCAGTCTGAGGATTGTTCACAAACTATTCATAGCCTGTACAACTGTAAATATTGTTTGCTATAGACAAATAGGCAGACAGTGCTGAATATGAAGCTGAAGTTCCATTTTAGTGTTTCTTTTCCCAAGAAGGACAATTAAATCTCTAAAAGTTGTTTTCACCTAAAATGAATGTTGCTTAAATGCGATTCTTAGTGATCTTTCTGTTGTAAAATAGAAAGAAATCCTATACAAGACCAAAAAAACCCAAAAAATCCACCAAAGCGGTGAAAGACTTTTGAAGCACATGGTTGAAAATAACCCGTGCAGGAATAGGCCTTGCCTCCTGCATGCCATCATTCAAACCAGTCTAAAGCCACTTCCCAAACCATATATAGGGGCCCATTTTCCCTGCCTTACTTCCCTCCCAAAGAGCAGAAACACAAAGAATTCCACCCACATGCACTCAGGCCCCACAAAATGTGCCTAATGGTTTGTTAATGATGAAGTGATCCAGGCAGGGAGAGAAGTACAAAAGGTTTGAATGGAATAAACCAAGTATCTAAAAACACACAGGGGCAGGATGCAGCTGAAGGTTCAGTAGTCAGTGGCAATACATCTTTGGAGATTTATCTCCCTCCTTCCTATCACTTCCTTTTTTGCTCTATTTTTTTGCTGGTTTTTTCCTTTCAGCACAATGCTTACAAAATAAATATATTTTATAAGCCTTGATGCATTGTTTTCTACAAAGCAAGATTTTTGGCAAACAAAAATGTTATATAGCTTCCTGAAAGTGAAATCATCTTTATAATGAAGGATTTCCCTGACATTGCACAAACAAATTGGAAAAGAAAGCCTACAGGCAAGAGTTTATTTATAATAACTCTTCCCTTGATTTTTAGAAGTAGAGGACAAAACGTGTGGCCCATTCTTCCTCTTAATTTGATGCCAACCAGCTGAGCTAACAATATTGCAGGCACTGGTTGCAATCATGACAATGTTTTGGAGACTGGAAGAGGGCGGTGAAAAATCCCCAGCATGTTTCAAGCAGTGGGTCTACTTTACCCTAAACACGATTGGCCTGAAGGCAAAAGCACATGGGCTGCAGTGCAGGGCTGGGAGACAGGGACTCAGCTTTAGACCTTTAGATACAATTTTTGACATTAATTTTCTTTAGATGGAGAAAATTCTTAACCAGAGTGATATGGTCTAACTGCATTTTCTGGCCTTTAACAAAGATAGACTGTGAAAGCGAGTAGTTGTATTACCGTTATTTTTCACAGAGAGCCTTCTCCACAAATCCTACTGCCTGGGAGAGTTTTCCTGAATACTTCCATCTTACTCTGGCTTTCTTAGTTTTAAAGTCTGATCCTAAAACATGTGTTTTCTCCCTTGCTTCTGCTATCCTCTCTCCAATTATTCATTATTTAACTCTGTGGTAAACATGTTTATGTTATTTCATACAGTCTCTGAATGGTTGTGGTTGGAAGAGATGCCTGGGGACTATCTCGTCCAACATCCTTGCTCAAAGCAGAGTCAGATACAGCAGGTTTGCTCAGGGCTCTGTCCACTTTGACAGAGATTTTCTAAGTCCTGGCTTTTTCTTTCTGTAACAGACATATTGCTTACTCAGAGGCAAGCAACTAATTTACCAGGCTTCCTGAACTTGCCTTTAATTCACCTTTTTGCAAATGGTGCTTTGTTGCTGCATGCTATTGTTTCATATATTGTTCTAGCTAAACAAAGGGACATTCATTTTTTTCCTGCGGTTACCCTGAAAAGAAACAGACAACATAACTAATGGCTTCAAATTCAAGCTTCCTGGGAACCTCCCAATTCTGGTATTGATTATGAAATAATGTATATTCATGCATGCTCAAGGAATATATAAGAATGGTCAATCTTGATAAAGAATCAACACTATACTTTTCAGATACAAAGCCCATATATTTTCTGACAGCATAGGTAAAGAAAAAATAGAAAATATACAATAGTAGTTCAAAATAACACTGTGATGTGCTCAAAATTCATCTTGAATAATGTTTTAGTGAAGTGCAATTTATATCAGTTGGGATCCAGACCTCTATTCTCTAAATGTATCATGTACATTTCAGTCTAGGAAAAGTATAAAAGAAACTTCCACACTGGAAGATTACAGTAAAGAAAAATAGATTTAAATAAAAGAAAACTTACTGTGAACCAGAACAAAAAAGTCACTTTTAAAGAGGGATTGCAGTTAGAAGAAGATGGAAGCTTGACTGTTATACATGGGAAAACAGTCCACAGGTAAGTGCATGAATAGAGTAGGAGTGAGGCATTAAGACTGGCACAATCATCCAAGAAGAAAATACTGGAGTGTCTAGGCACAGAAAATTAAAAGTTAATCCTGCAATAATTGTGAGTTACCTTGAATGTAACTATTATACTATTAAATCCATTCACTGAACAAAAAGAAATGAATGATAACTGAGGCACAGAAGAGAACAGCAGCCTATATTGCTTCTGCACAAGATCATAAAGTCACTGTTGGACAAAAGCAAAGGATTACAATCCCCAAACTAAATAAATCACTAGGATTATTTAATTGAAATTTTTACGTCATTCATGGAATAACTCAAGAAGGTTGAATTGTGAGAAAACATGAGTAGTGGGTAGTTGCATGAATCGGGCTGATTCTGTTTGGATCTCCAAAGACTTGCAAGGAATGGTTCTAGGAAGACTGACTGCGTTTCCTAACAGGTACTACTGCAACTATTCTTAGTTAGGCTTTGACCGGTCATGTTTATAGAAACTAACCTGACACAGCTGCAGGCAACAATTTCTGAGATGAACCTATGCCTCATATAGTGGGAGGAATATGTTAAGAGGCAGGAGATATTTAGGCAACTAATGATGGAAAGTTTCCAGCATAAGAGCAGCCAAGAAGCTTCTGTAAATAACTCTCAGTACTGAACATAAGGCATTTCTGCTGAAGAGTCCTTGAGTCTGGATCTCACGCCTGACTTGACCATGTGCCAGAGCTTGCAATGACTGGAGTTTCAGGGCACATATCAGGCCCATCTGTTCGCTTAGCCTTTTGCCTGGAGTAGGTTGGGATGCAAGCAGCGTGCTGTTCAAACAGTGCACTCCGCAAGTAGTCAGGATGGTGGGTTTGAGTTACACTCTTTGACATGGTCTTGGATTAGCTGAGAAATCCTATGGAAAAGTTTTATTTTGATGAAGACTGACTGCATCATTTATAGATCCTGGTGCTGAGATAGTTGGTGATTTTGGAAATGGCTACTTACTCCGTAACTGAAACACAGACAGTATCAATGCATTTATTTAAAATTTAACGTGTACTTGATTCAGACACTCAGATCACAGGACGGTTGCCTGCTTTAGAATCTCACAGCAGAGAGAGAATAAGGTGGTATGTAAGGATATTTTTTCACTTGCTTTTGGAAGTTTCCAGAATACAGTTCAGCTGTGAACTGAGTGTGTGCACAAGTGCAGGCACACGTGCACACACCTGTCCCTATAAACAGTAGGGTAATACAATCCTTCTCCTTCTCTAAACAATTTTAAAACCAAACTCTCCTCCAGTCACTAAAATTTCTACCAGGTCCAAACACTGGTGAAGTAAATTGCCAAATTACAGCATTTTGCACCACAGCAACCAGATTGTACAAGGGCTGCACATCCAAATAAATGCCCTTGGGCAACCCATTCATCTAACAGCTGGAAAGGTGACACTTGACATTTGGAAACTTTCCTGTGAAGATTGCTGTAAGGCTTTCCCATTAGCTTCCTGGTGAGACTGTAAGGTTGAATAAGCTGCCTTGAAACCTGCAAAGGGTAACAGAAATGCTCTAATATCACAAGTCTGCTTGATTTAAAATTCTAATTCTCAAGCCATGACTATTCAGATTTTTTCCAAAGTATTAAATACATTCCAGAGGGGGGGGAAAAAAAAAAAGCTTTGAGGAGGAAGCAACATGATAAAGGAGGGTTTTATAAGTGATGCCTGTATTTCTAAGAGGTTGAATAAGAAGACAAAAAAAGAGGAGACACCCTCTCTCCCCTACTACAGTAACCCAAAATCACTGTGCACTGAGAAACTAAGCAAGCAGGTCAGGGATTAAAGATGTTTCACACTCAGCATTTTCAGAGGGTCTAAGAAGGCAGGACACAAACAGTGCTTTAGAACAAGTGAGAAAAAATATGCACAGATACTAACAACAAGCTTTCAGTTGAAGTATTTTTAGGAAGTGAAATCAGACCCCAACAGCATGAAATTGCACAAACATGCAATCAGAGAGGCTTTGAGCAGATGGATGGGGGAGAAAGACATTGAGCTGTTACAGTCCCAACTTCAGTTGTTCAAATCTCTTTATGTGGGAGAATGAATCATGTATCATGTTTCTTAAAAGTTCCCTGCACTACGAACACACTTTTTGTCAGCTGGTTCTCCAGGCTGTGTCTCTGTCTCGGGAGGTTCCTTTGCAGCTCTTCTACTAGAGGAGTGCTCTTTTACTAGAAAAATCAGGGCAGAGGTGCTCAGTCAGCAACATGAAAGGAAAACCAAAGGAAGACACATAGTTATCAGGTTTCTCAAGTCTGTATGCCTTCCATTTCTCAGGTAAATTCTCCATTGCGTTATTTGCCTCTGTGCATTCAGTGTTTAGTTTTTGTCAAGCTCTTGTATCCAGTTTATCAGTCTCATCAGAGCAATCTTGGGTTCCAGTGTAGACAACCTGAGAGTTCTGTAAACTGTTAGTAACCTAAAAATGTCTTCCCCAGGTAACACCATTGGCAGTAGTTAATTTTTACTTTATGCACTACTGGAAGATTTTACTTTTTAACACTTAAGGAGCTTAGTAGTTTTCCCCAATTACCCAATTAGGGCTTCTGCTCTCAGTGTCTGTTGTGCAGGGAGACTTACTACCCTTGAGTGGAATTCAGAGCTGGGGCCAAGAAAATGTTGCTTGACTTCTAGTGTTAAGATAATGTAAGAAAGCTGAGTTCATCTACCCAAACTCTAATATGTGATCCAAACTGAATGAATCTGTAATGGTCTAATCACCAGATAATCTAGGTATTAGTTTCTCAAAATTTGTGTAATTAATCAAAACCACAATGAAATTATTTTTAGAAGTATCTAAAAGCAGATAAAAATGGGAAAGAGAAAAATACTTTCGAAAAAGTCACCTGTATATATCTGTGCATGTACCAGGAAGCTTGTTTTCCATCGTTTACGGATTCCACTGTAGTGTTAGCAACACCACCAATGTCACCCCCTGCAAACACCCAGGGCTCACTCGTTTGCATCGTTTCTGGGTCTACTTCAGGGAGACCCCATCTGTTAAACTTGATAGGTGCCAGGGCTTCTCTGACTGTAATTAAATAAATGACAAATACGTTAATAAAAGAAAGAAAAAACTGTTGCTAAAATCTCTCAAATATATGCTGATAACAATAAGAAAATTTAATGGTGAAAAAGATATCTCTCATAAAAGTCAAAACCATCCTGACTTAATATTCAAACTCAGAACATCCTGGAAGAAAGGCTCACTTCAAAACCCATTACACATATTAAGAATAAAACCATAAAACCACAATCAAAATAAAATGCTTACGTGAAGAAAATATATTTTTGTATCTTTTTCACTACAATTTCTGAATGTTTTTAAAGCATGCATTAGGAGATCTTAATATTTTTCATGCTGTTAGTGAACAGCACATGAACGTGCATTTTGCACGTTGAACATTGAAATATCATTGTCCTTCAAAATAATGTAGATGTGAAAATAAAAAAATACATTTATACTGCATGGCATTCCATAAACGTAATTAAATACACATAAATGTTCAGAAAAATATTCTATTACTATTTTTTGAATTATTATATTCACAAGGCACTTCAAAGGAGCTTCATTTAGAAACTCATGTTCTCAATAAATATTTTTAGCAAATTTAGATGGCATCTATCAAAATAGGAGGGTCTATATAGCTTTGTCTGCAGTAACCGAAGATTCTGCAATAAAATGCAGCTTAAAATTGCAATGTCCCTCAGGGACATACCACTGGCAGATGCAGATTGCCAAGGTCAATTAAACTGATGTAGCTGCACTGTCATAAACGTAAAAGAGAAATCTGCCAGTTGAAGACGAAGATTTCTCCAGTACAAAGGGCAAAGTCACAGCACTGTCCCAGCGCACACCCCAGTGCAGAGCAAGCTTCAAACACAGCTTTCCCGTGCATCGCAGTGATGGGATTTTCCTCCAAGGCTCTGTGTCTCCTTTCACCTCCAAATCATATATTAGAAGTGTATTTCAAAGTGAAGGCTGTGCATAATCAGGAGCAAAATTATTAAACCGGGAGCAAGGCACAAACATTGTCACCTACTTGTCCCACCTATGCTCTCCTCCTCACCCTTGGCATTTACAAACATATCAGGAGGACTCAAATTCAAAAATATTTTTTGCAACTTGTTCAGAAGCCTGAGTCACAGAAGACAGTTTTAAGGTGCAAGACTGTAGCAGATTTTCTACCAGAAGTATTTAATATATCTGCAAGACCTATCGCTTGCACAATCTCTCCCACCTGGCACACACATGTGCCTGAAGTTGACAAAAAAAATATCTGGGTAGCAACAAACCCAAAAACTTAAGAAATTATTTCCTATAAAAATATCTAAATTACTGAAAGATCACATGAAACACAACCTTCAGAGTGAGACATTTTTTGTCTGAAAAATGAGGGGTTTGGTTTGTTTGGGTTTGGGCTTTTTCTGTTTGTGTGGGTTTTTTTAAAGGACAGAATTGGCTGAGAGCAGTTTTATTAAAAATCCTTCGGAAATCAATACATTAACTTTCTCCTTGTGCCTCAGACTGTCTGTACTTCAAGAAAGCTTTTGATCATCTTATATTTGCCATATATAGGATAACTTATTGCATGCAGTTGTACCATCTCAGCATGTGGTCTAGACAACTCTCACAACTTAAATATGTACAGGCTTGTCAGGACATGTTTGGAAAAAAACAGAGGAAAACTTGGTACTGCAGGATTTGGTTGTGGGGATTTAATAGATGACTTATGTCCCTCTGAGACAGGACTGAACCACAGTAAAGGTGTCTGAGGACAACATGCTGTCGAAAAGGTAGTTTTTCAAACGAAATGATGTAAAACTGGAAGTTCTACTTATTTCATCTTGTGGAAAAATAGGGTATTGCCTCTGTTATCCTGGATCTATTACATTTCTCAAATCTCTTTGAATTGCTTTGTTCTAAAATAGCTGTCTGGACATAATTATACCAAAAGCTTTTTGAATGTGAAGAATGCCCAACATATGTTCACCTGAAACTTCTCTCTCTCCAGGACTGGGGATTTGTCTGCCTGATCAGTATTTTTAAAATTGAGAAAGAACATTTCCCTGGTGGCAAGGTTGACATGGCATCCAACTGCTATTTCTTTCTGTCTTTCTCATAATCTCCAAGATTTAAGTTATATATAAAAAAGGGCATGGTTCAAAAGCATTTTATAAGAGTTCCTAACATCCTCACAATTTGGATCTGATACCTGGTGCAACTGGGAGGCTGAAGGGGCCACCTCCTAGACCACCTGCACAAAGAAGGGGAGAACTTTGGTCTTCACAAAGGGAAGTCCCTTCTCTGTCTCTGCAAGGGTGAGACAGAGTCCAAGAGCCAAACATGAGCTTGAACTATTGGTTCTCTGAATTGGTGCTTGACACTGAACAACAAGCAAACCAGATATTTAATGTCTGGTGCACGATTTGGGACAGAGGTAAAGAGTACCTTTTAAAACCTTCACCCTCACAGTTTCAGTCTTCAAAGTTTAAAACTAACATAGCTTTTCTCTTGAAAATTTAAACTACAATCCTGTGTTTGTGCTGCCTTCTCCTCCACAGCCTAGTAATATATTATATATCATTTGAAAAGATCCTTCTGGATGAAAGGCAACATACAATTTAATTATTCTACTGCTATCAAGTGATGCTAACACAAATAACACCAAACAAAAGGACAGTGCTGAATATATTTTCCAAATTTGCTATATTCACAGAGCAAACAAACACAAATGGAAACACAGCAGCAAATTATAGCATTTGCAAAAGCAATATTAAAATATAAGTGAATACAGAAAAAATATTTTAATTAACAAAACAAATCAAATGGAAAAGATTCCTCAAATAAAGCTTTAAAAGTGAGTCTCTGTGTGACTGCCATGACTAATTATGCATCCATGTAATGTGTGTTCAATTTGGGCTTATTTAAATAGCAGAAATGCTCATTAGCTGCAGTATATCTGTGAAGCTTCAATAAACAGTTTAATGGTTTTTATGTTTAACCAATTTTGTAAGTTCCTATAATTTTAGCTTTAGTAGCTCATTAATGTTACTTTTGATATCCATCTTACAGAATTCCTTTAAAGTGAATAGTAGCATTACTTCTGAAAAATACAAATATACTGTAACTTTCTGATTCTAAAATGTCTAATTACAGCTGTCACATGCACTAACAGATTAACTGCTGACACTGCCCAGTCTAAATGCCCAGCGAATAAAGAAAGGCACAATCATGCTTCCAACATTCTCTACCCCACTAGTGTACTGAACAGGATTAAAAAGTGGTTTGACTGGACAAAGCTGGGTCCAGTTACGCTGGGAAAGGGTCCTCCTGCAAGCTGCTGCTGACTTTGTGTTCTGTCACCAGCAAGAAAAAGCAGAATTTTTGCCCTAAGTAAAAAGGGCTTTAGAAATCATCACAAAGCCACTTCTGGATATTGGAAATGGGTAATCATTTCAGAGTCTGGAACTGCTGAACCCAAACTCCTTCAGTAAATCTATTTGTGGAGAAAAATCCTATTCCAAATCACTCAGCAGGAAAACTCCTACCTATTTCAACACGAATCTTTTGAATGTATATAAATTTCAGTTTTACATACAGATTTTTTTTTTTACAAATCTGGTGACTTAAAGCCTGTTGGTTCGAGGCAGATGCTGTGCTACCAGGGAGATGCCAGGGCATTCCCAGCTGGGGTATCACAGCCTCTCCTCCTCCCCTTTACTCTCTCATTAGATAGTCAAGGCTTCAGCGCTCTGAGGTCAAAGTTACCCAGTGGTCTTCTGTACGAAGAAACAACACTGCTTCCAAGTTCTGGAACTCCTGGTTTCTGTGCCATTTGAAGTTCTATATTTGTTCAAAGGAAAACTAAAATCTTTTTCACTTATGAGGTCAGAGCTCTGCAAACCTTTTTTCCTTTGTTCCCTAGAAAATGCTTCTCAAACTGTAGAAATAAAAATTAAGTATGAGTGGGTTAAAGAACAAAATTTTCAACAACTTGGGAAAAGTTATCTTTACTGTGTGTTGAACTATTCTAGGGGAGCAGTAAGCCTGGGGTTTGCTGCTGCAGTTTCCAAGCAAGATGACAGTTGTACTAAAAGTAAAAGTAAAATATCTGAAAGTTGTGACTGATTCCTGGAATTAAGAAATAAAATTTTGTCCTTCAGTCACGATGCAAGAGCTAGCTACTACCAATATTTCCATAAATCATATTTTGGTTCACAAATAACTTACTATTTCTGTGGTTTTTTTACAAAGGCGGTATTTGGAGTTTTCTTGGATATTTCTGCATTTCTCTTTTTTACCTCTCCAGGAAAATAAAATACACATTACCATTCTAAGATTCAGTGTTCTGGTTACATGGTAATTCTTCCTCTTTACTGCTGTCTGACAAACAGAGCATCAAACTAAACTTAGGTTGCCAGTTCCCTATTCTGACTTAGTCCCTTGTTCTGCACTGAATTTTGTGGTCCATTTTGAGCACTATTTTCCATACTTTCTCCATGGTTCTCCTTGGAAATTCATGAAAATAAATCAGAACAAGGGCATTTGTTCCAAAATTTCACAGTCCAAAAGTATTGTTCCCTTTGCCTATCAGAAGGAAATAGATTAGAAAAGGGTTATTCAAAGTTCAGACTTTAAAACCAAGTGGATTGGTGTTAAGTAGGATGTAGAGGCTGAATATAGTGTGAGGGAGTACACAGAACTGCAATTGTATATGTTGAGTTGCAATTTGGAATGGTGACAGAAGGTATTTCAGTAATTCACTAATATATTTTAGGTCTCAAAAATAACAAACTACGCAAAAGAGCAGGAACCAGAGGAAAAGTACAAAATTCCTCTCACTGCTCTTTAATTTTGTGGGTCAGTTATGATGGCTTGAAGGCTCTGGTAAGCTTTGCAGTTAAAATAAAGCAGCCTGTACTTGCAAAAAAATTTTTTTTCAAGAAGATGAAAAACATTTTTCTTACTCCATTTGTAGTTGGATTTGAACAATTTGTTGGGCTGTTTTACTGGTTTTAGTAAAATGGTAACTTTCTTAAAACAGTCTAGAAGGCAACTCCCCTGTTTCATCTATAAGCAAATTCAGCAGCATAAAATGAACCTAGGAGTCAGTTTTTTTAAGTAAGTGATGCATTTATATGATTCCCAATGGGAGGATGAATACCCACTAGAACTGTTGCTTAAAAACACAATCAGCATTTTATTTTAAAGAAACAAAAAAGACTAAATACCTATTGTGAATGCATGGAATCTCATTTGCAAATTTAAAAGTTACCATGCAAGAATAGGAAACATCTTGTTGAGGATCATAGACTAGATAAAACTTTCTAACCTATGAGTTGTTTCTGCTCAGTCACCCACACACTTACGGCTCCTCATAAAACTTTCAAACATGAGCATCAAAGCTGCCCTGAACACTTTGTTGAACTGGGGCTAAGTCTAGTTTTAATTGCTGTGGTTTTGACAGTATTTTCTTTATTCTTCTATCAGTAGAACCAGCATTTATAGGACATAACCTGCTGTCTTAGCCCATACCAATACTGCATCTGCAGTTCCCCGAGGTGCCTTACGAATTAGGTCAATTAATAGAGCTCTTTGTATGAGCAGCAATTAACATGTTTATTCAACCTGCACCTGAGTCACCCAGTCACAGAATAATAGAGACTAGAAGGGCCCTCTGGAGGTTGCCTTGCATTTCATTCAAAGTTAGATCAAGATCCAAGTCAAATCAGTTTGCTCATGGCACTGTCCAGATTTGAGTACCTCCAGTATTTTCAACTCCATCTTTTGATGGGGAATACCTGAATATTTTCATCTCTTGAATACAGAAGTGTGCTTCATTTAGAAAAACCAATCAACCACACAAACAAAAAGCCACAACAAAGCACTAAGAAGATAAGATGTTTTGGTGTTGGGTTTTTTTTGCTTTTTCATTTCTTTTTGTTATGTACACTGAGGTAGTCTGGAGTTTTGGTTGCAGTCCAGCTCAATGGTGAAAAACAAATTTGACTTCCATTAAGACAGCTTAAAAAAAAAAAAAGCCACTTAAAAGCAACTGAAATGGTATACTCAAAATAAGCACTTTATGCACACAAGTCTTAGTTTCTTTTCACTTTCACAACATCCAAAACAAATGACTTGCATTTTTCCTTTTTGATTGCTCTTCTAACAGCATTTTCACCCAATATACAGCGTGAAACTGAGGTGTTTTCCTCACCCCCAAAGTAAATTACTCTCTTCTCTCATGATCAGCTCACTGCATGACTTTGTTCCCCTCCCATTTCATGTTCCTATTTAAAAACCTCTCAACAATTAATTTAGACTGTGAATGCGCCCTAGGAAATACAAGACTGGCACAGTATTATGGCTAAGCAACACAGTAAGTTCAGTCTTTTAACTGAGGTAATTTTTAATGTGGGAGAAAACAGAATCACTCCTGTATCATAGGGTCTATGAAACACAACAAAATATACTGATTGCATAGGTTAATATTGATTTACCACATGAGGTTCTAGAAAACCTTCCAAAACCCCTAAACACAGGGTTTTAAAAACAACACCAAAAAAATTTTCCAAAATTCTCAGTTGATCAATGCCACTATCACAGTAGTTAATGAATCTCTTAAAAAAATCTTAAATAATCTTCTCCTTGCTTCCTGGAGATTAGACTGAGCCCTGAAGTATGACCCACACAAATGCCAGAGTCTTTCCACAGCAATATAGCTCCAAGAGGAATGGGAGTGTGTTCTCTCAAAGAGACACAGCCTGCACCTCCTGTGCCCTGTAGAGCAGGAGGCAGTGGCAGGGCAGGAGGCAGCCCTGAGCAATCAGCACTGTACATAGCTGGGTGCAGTCGCTGTCTAGAAACAGCCTAGGATGCAAGAAACTATCCCAAAGCAATAGTAGCACACACAAGATAGGACTGCTCCTGGAATTCACTTCACGTGTTCCTCAAAATACCAGGCTGATCCTTCTTTTTACTGTAGGAGAGGGTTTAGACTCTTCACATGGTTGCATCATGGTTTACCATTCTGTACAACTGGATGCAGAGTAGGGAGTGCCGAGTACATCATTCGGTTTAGAGCCTGCTTAGAACACTTTAGATTTACCTTTTTCCTTGACTGCAAAGATTCACAAAAGCACATTATGCTAAGAAATTTTGAATACCAAATTTTCTGGTCTTGTGCAATCCGAGGCACTTGCCAAGTCCTCTGTCAGAGCATTTATACGCAATGGACCATGACAACATGTCATGGGTTAATTGGCTGGCATGACCATGTCCTGGAGAGGCAGGCACATTGATCACTAAGGCTTTCAGAACCTGCTAACCTACAAGACCATCTCCAAGCTGAAGACCTATTCATTTTATCAATGTGTCTTCTGCTGAGTCAGTGTTTTTAACTTTTGAGGCACATTCAATGTATGTGCCTGAACTCTAACCTAGTGTTAAAAGAGAACAGTCAATAAACCCTCTCAGTTCCCATGTTCTTAGCTGTATTTCATGTTCATCTCACTGCTAAATGCAGACAATTCGTCCAATCTCTGAAATGTCATCAATGTGCCAATTTCTGTATCGTTAATACAGAATTAAGTAATTGCTAATTTTTAAGACTAAACCTTGTAAAGTGCAACTAAGAAATATTGTGTAAGAGAGAAGCCACAGTTCTCTCATATATGCACAAGAAATAAGTAATACCCAGACCAGTTGAACCAGAATAATGAATGTTTCAATTCCTGTTTAATTTGCTAGGTTAAAAGAAAAAATAAAAAGAGATCGCAGAGATCAGATCAGTTCAGCTTAAAGATGTAATATAATGAGTTTCTCTAGAGTTAATTAATGAGACCAGAAGAAATTCCCAAGAGCTTCTATGAGATCCCACTTGCACTGAGAAGAAAAATACATGCTGGAACTGTACTTCTGTGCTGAGTTCCAGCTCTACACAGCAATATGCAGAGAACAGCCTAGCTACCAGACCCTCAAGTTTTTTTCTAAAAGGTGTACCTGAACGACAATTCCTGTAAGAGGACCAGCAGTCACAAGCTGCATAACCTCCAGAAGACCCATTTCACAAAACTGTCAAAGGACAGGACATGGCTGCAGCTAAAATAACAAACAGTATTTGCATTAGTCAGGGTTACCTTTATTGTCACTTAAAACGGAGCCAAAGGCACTGATCACCACATCGGCTTTCAGACGGACAACCTGATCCTCATCTTCTTTCCAGTTTCCATCGCTGTCTTGTTCAGTTCGAACAAATTCCATAGCAACAATTTGTCCACCTTTAAGAACAACTTTCCGAGGAGAGAGGAAAGGCAGAAATTCACACTTCTCTTCTTTTGCAAGTTCCATCTGTAAAGTAGAAGCAATAAAATATATAACTTTAACTATGCTGTGTTTTCATAAAAAAAAAACCCAAACAAACCAACCAGAAAACATTTTTTGACTGAAGATGTTACTATGGATTCTTCTGTGGTAGAAATCAGCAGTGTCCAGTATGCAGACAGTCATCTTACTGTCAGATTCAGAGCCTCTCATGCTATTAAATCAAGCTGTGTCAGTAGGTAAATTTTCAAGGCAAATATTTCTCCAATATATTTTCTTATTGTTCCATTACTTTGAATATGTTTAACTCCTTTGAGTGCAAAAAGACTTCGCTTATGTAACTATCTGTGTGTTTTAAGAAATGGCCTAGTATTAACTCAGTCCGTGCCCAGATTTGTGTTTACTATGATTTTAAGATTTTTTTAAATGCTGACTACCACGTACAAGCAAGTTTTCTGTGTGACAATCCAGACTTAAGATCTTCCGAATCTCTGCCGTGGTAAAACTGCTTAAGACAATTGCCTTCAGAATATGACTGTCTCTATTTACACAACAACTATTTTGAATACGTAATATGCCACCTGACATGATTCTAGCATGGCCGTTACTAAACCAATCTGCTTTTATTTTACTGTTTTCAAGGCCCACTGCACGACTGGATGAGTCCCAACATTGACAACTTTTAGAAATTTACCCAGACTTCTACCAAAGATTTTGGTTCAGAGTGACAACTGATTATAGTAAGAATCTGAATAGCACATGAGTCTATGCAATGGCTTCAGTAACCCCAGCGTGTCTAGAACTCTTGGCTGAAGTGCAGCAGAAGTAAATCATGCATCAAGAAATCCTCTGTTACTTTCTTTGCATAAAAATTCCCCTTCTGGAAGATCTAAGGTGCCCACCTTCTTGAAACAGATGACCAACTACCATAAATCTCATTATAAAGATGCATTAGACGACCTTCTATCCTCGAGGATATAAAAGCGTAATGTACCAAATAAATGAAAACAGAAAAAGACCACCAAAATAAGAAAATATAATCTGAAAAAACCTCCTGTAGTACATATAAATTGAGGAAGGAGAATCAGTTTCAAAATGTCCAGATGACCTGATAAATGCCGAAGTGCAAAGCCAAACTAAACATCAAATTGAATGCTGAAATATGTGATGGATAACATTGCTTCACTGTCACTGGCAGTGATTCAAAGCCAAAATCACTGTAAGTAATTTTCTTACCAGAAGGAAAGGAAAGGAAAGGAAGAAAGCCTTTTATAGGCTCAAAAGGCAGTGTCAGAATCACTGAGATTCCTTAAACAACAGCCAGAAGGTATCATTCCAGGATCGAACCATGATCTGAAAAGCTACTTACAATACTCTAACGGCTGTTTGATTCCAAGATTAAAAATTTTAGTTCGTTTTCTAATTTACAAGAAATTCTACCCCCTGCTTGCAAATACATCTCTCTGACTTGTCAGGAAACAGATACAACAGTGAAAATTATTTAAATAGAGAGCATACAAAGCGAGCCTCAGATCTTTAATAAACATTCATACATTTTAAGAGCATTTTTATACACAAAACCTTTAGGAGATGTCTGTTAAGTACTTATAGTACACTTTCAGGCCTCATAGAAATAACCAAGATGCCTTCTCAGAAATGCTGCTATTCAATTTTACCTCTTCTGGGACAGCCCTGATATGAGTGAATCCCTTCCTGAAGGCCACAAACACGCGACGAGCTCCGCAGCGCAGAGCAGATGTTGCACAGTCAAAAGCAGTGTCTCCAGCCCCGAGTACAATCACAGTTCCATGTATTGATGGCAACGGAGAGTGACAGGCACACATCCCTGAAAGATAAAAGGAAAACCCCATTTTCGAGTAGAGAAGCCATTTCTGCATGACAGCTCAAAAGGTACTTGTACTCAAAGCAGTGTAAAATTGCATCTTACAGTTTCCAAGCATGGAGTGTCACTATCAAATTATTCTGCTCCACTGAAAGACAGTTTTATTCCCCCTTTTAAGATATGCTCATATACATAATTTCATAGTCAGTACTCTAAGCAGCTGCATCTTTTATTGAGGAAGAATTCAAATGACAACATGTTTGTAGGATTATGGGCCCTGTCAGGTTTAAACTAGAATTGTGAGATCTTTTTATTCAAAAAGTAAATTTCTCTCTCATCAGATTCATTATCCTCCAAGTTAAAAAAAAAAAAAAAGACCAGTTGTTGAGAGTTTTGAGAGTTTTGTGTAATAGTGTACGAACATCAGTCCCCTCAGTCAGATTTCTATAAAGCACTGACACTGTTCTGGCTGTGACATGATCCTCAGAGGCTATTCAGCAGCTGAACATGAAGAGAAAGAATATTGTTACAGTAATTCCTAGTTCTTTCATTGGAAGAAAATGTTTAACCTACAGTAGCTTTCTACAGAACATTTGTAAAAAGTTACATGGAGAAAATGACAACGTTATGAGTTTATCATCTACAGCTTGTATTTGATGATTCAATTAAACTAGAAATACTTAAGTAAAACTGAACTGTGTCTGTTCCTTGGATGAGACTGGACTTTATCACATGTTTAAGTACAACTAACTGTTGATTAGGCAAATGGTTGTAACTTGAAAAATAATGACATAAATAATACAAAGCTATATTCTCAACGAGCCCAGGACAGTTCCAGTCAGGAGGCACTAAGCTGGCCATTCACCTACTGTACTTTAACTCAAGTATCCTACTACAGCAGATTTTCACACGTAATTGTGGAATACAAGTATTATTGAAGTAAACAATGCTTTTAATTTAGACATATAAGCAGAGCGAGAAACAACATCCTAATACATCTATTCTCTCTCCATTTGAAAAATGGTTAATTTATGAAAAATGCTATAATTTTCCCTCCCTATGTATATGGTGTTTATTTAATAGGATTCTTACTCTAAAAATCTCTCTAAACTTTTCTCATTTATTTTTCATGAACTTAGTACTTCATACAAATTGAACACTGGAAAAAGCACAAGTGAAGCAGGGGACTGGCAGCTCAGAGTGCCATTAGAGTAAGAGTCTAGAAGGGATCAGTCAGAGCATCCCTCTTTGCTCTTGGGAACACACTCCCAAGGTAAATTCACATCTATGTATCTGCAAAGGGAACCCCTTTTGGAGGAAAGTATATTAAAAAGTGGCATTCAGAATTAATAAGCAGGCAGAATATGTATTTTACCATAAGCCTATTATGTCTATTATTTAGATAACTGTCATAGTGAAAAAAGGGGGATAGAGTAGGATGTAGTATGCGTACATTTTATTTTAAAATTCCATGCCTTAAAGAGCAAAAGGTGGCTACAGCTACAGACAGACACTAGGAAAATTAAGTAAAAGAGACCATGTTAATTAACAGACAACACCAAAGAGCTATCTATTACTGTCAATCAGAAAAGGTTAGTTCTTCCAAATTCATCCTTTTTGTAGGGTGTAGACTTAATATAAAAAACCCCATATCATCACATATGCTAGCAAATCAAGAGTGCTACTTTGCAATATTTTGAAAGATGTGGATGACATCACATAGATCCTCATGCAGGCAGGTGACCCACAGCGCACAAGTGCTACATTGCTACATTCTGCTTCACAGAATTCTACAAAGTATTTTTAGTCAAATTGTTTCAAGAGAGGATTGTTTTTAGAATTTACTTTTCCTTTGTTAATCTATGAACGTGTTGCACTGCATATTCTCAATCTGTTTTATTTTTAAACATCTCCGTCTTCAAAAAGAAAATGCAAAAGCTCACCCTTTTCTCCCAAATGATTTAAGATTACTTTGAGCTTAAGAAAACAGACAGAAATAAGCATTTGAGGAAAACAGCAGAAAGATGGGACAGATGGGATGCAGAATTTCACTTCTGAAATATTTCGCATAAAATGGGGTAATAAACTTTACTTTTATAAGCGGAATAATCTGCTACAGAATATATATTCCTCAAAAGTGTTTAAGAAAAATCTACTAAATAAGCAGGCAATCCTATATGATGCCAAAAGGAATTTCTGAATGCTCAAATGAAAATCAGTTTCTAGATAAAACAAGTTATATTAAGTCATACGTAAAATACCACATTCTGTCCTAAGTAAAAAGAAAAACTGTACATTAATTTCTTTTTTGCCTGAGGAATCTAGACCATGAAGTAATGCGGCATAGAAATCACATATTTGGGGCTTATGAGTTCATATTCAGGGACACTGAAAGCAGCTGTACTTCTTGGGGAGAAAATGCAGCCATCTCTGTGCTCAAAGAAAGATGTAAAACCATAAAACAAGACTCCATTTGGTGCCTATGAACTGAGCACTTTCTTCTTAACTCCTGTCCTACTCCTGCTGTCCTGAGTCTTAGACTGTAACTTCACTGGGTAAGGAACTGATGTGCTGATTTAAATGTGCCTGTAAAACCTGCAGCACGTGACTTGGGATCAAGTAAAAAAAATTACCAACAATCTACAAATCAGCTGCTTATATAGGTCAGAAACACGTTCCTTAATATAAGATTTTTTCAAGACCATCTTATATATGCTATTTTTTCAAGATACTCTATACAAATGTGAAGCTTGTGTCATCTTTTGAATATAATTCAAAATAACAAATATAACTTGTTAGGGGAAATTATTTGCCATACATTTAGATTTCTATATATGATTATTTAGTTTATAATCTCTGGGACTAACTTTCCTGACCACGCTCCTGAGGTTGCCACTCACCAAGAGAAACTCCCATCCCAGACATATTCAGTGGAAGGTACTTTGTAACTGGATGTGCTGCTGTGTAGACAGCTGGATATATTAATAACTGCCAGTGACTTACTGAATGTGATTACAAGAAGAACAGAGTACCACACACCTGGTTTACTTGCCATTGCTACCAGAGGTAAGAAGTCTTTAGATGTGTAGAATCCTTGATTCATTCTCAGTCCTTGGAATATACTGTCTCTGTTTGGTTCTGGCAAACCTGAAACAGATATTTTATGGCACATCAGAATTACACAGGAAATTTTAATGACCCATATATATTTTGAATTACACACACATTCTCAAAAACATTGTCAATATAAGCACTTTTACAAACCCTTGGATGTTTCCAAAAGAGTATCACAAATGATCACATTTGTAGTCTGCAGCTTATATAACTGGTGATTGTTTAATAGTCCAGGCACTTGAAAATCAGGTTGCTTGATAATGTGTGCACTCATATACATATAACTCATAACAAAAATGCAGAGGAAAGGATTAGAGACAACAGGTTGCAAAAGTAGATAATACAAATGAGGCAGTAACGAACAGCTTAACTGATGAGGGGAAGAGGACAAATGGCAGTGCTGTAGATCTGATCTGTGAGTATTTGTATGCCATCATGTTTTGCCATTCTTGATTATTTTCTCAAAACCTCAAAGTCCTGATTGGCTGACATTTATTCCTAGTTATTAAAAGCACATCTTTAGACAGAATCCGTAGGCTACAGACAAGGATTTACTTCACGACTATTAATAGCAACAAATACCTTTCAGATAAAGGAAAGCAGGAAAAAGCATCTTCCAATTACCGAAGAACATCATCTCATTTCTGTGTGAACGGTTGGACAGCACAAAAAGCCAGCCCAGCTGACACACCAGTTAAACCATTTCACTCATACAAATGCAACCAGGGTATTTTCAACAGTCTCAACTTTCATATTTACATCTAAAACCCCATAATATTATCAAAAGTATGCTAATTAATAATTAGATACTGAAATGAAGTAAATGTCACCAATTTTTCTAAGAAAATATACTAGAACTGAGGAATCCTCAGAGCAAGCACGAAGAACTGGCGCATACAAAGCAATCTGTGTTCCCTCCATTCTCATGCATGGGTGGCAGCAGAACAGTATTTCTCCTCTTTGAGACACACTGGTCTGGACAACCCTAATAACAAAATGTTGGCATCTACAATAATGCACGATCGTACGTTGAGGTGTGCTCTTCCAAGTAGGGAAGTGTTGCTGTCGTGTCTGAGACAGGTAAAGAAAACTTTTTAGCACCTACAGGGAAGGTTTGGAGTCTTTTTGTATTAATTAAGCAGCAAAAATCTGTCACATTACAGCGTACGACCAGAACTAAGTAATGAGAAGTCTTAGTACTTTTTCATGAGCTACCTATATGAAGGCAGTTTTTTAAAACCTCTAGAACTCTGAATGAAATTACTATAATTCTAGAAAAATAAAATTTTAGATTTAAAACATTTTTAGATGTAATAGTTTCAGTGAAACAAAACAAAATACACTCTCAGTGAATTCAAAATGCTTACAAGCCAAAAAGCAAGTAAAAAATCCTGAAATTTGATCTCTATTTATAAAGAAAATCATGACTCAGTTGCTGAACACCTGACTTTGAAACCAACACTGATCTATAGTTGGATATTGAGAAAAATAAGGTTAAAAAATGCTAGCACATCCTGAACTTCAAGACCTTTGAATGCTGTACCTTCTGGGTAGACTGGAATTTCAGCTAATGAATAATGAATAATGGATATCTTAAGAGGCTGCCAGAAATACTTAGTACAATATGTAAAATGCATTAAAGAAACTATTTTTAAAAGGGCATAGATTTTCCTCTATGTATATATTGCAAAATCATCTATGGAAAGAAGAGTACCTCAGAAAAAGCTCTCAGTGAGTCCCTGCAGTCAGAGGACAGAGTAATGCAACCATTTCTACTGAGATATCCATAAACCAACTCAGAGGCCTCAGTTTACTCTTGGGAGAAACACTCTTGTTGTTAGTGAGATGTACAGCCTGCATTAAAGATAATTTCTTTTCTATCTAATGTGTATCTTCATTCAAACCCAAGGAGAAACCCTCACAAATATTTTTTCCCACTTATTTTTGCTGCTTTTATCATCTCCTAATGAAAACTATTTGGTCTATAACAGCATCAGTAATTTGGCTCCCATAGGCTGAATAGAGAGTATAATAAAGGGAATGTTTCAATGGTTTTGGTTCAGGTTAATCACTAGTTTGGTATCAGCGAAATCAAAGGAGTTGGATTAAGAATGCATTGGATTCAATAATGTTTTTCCTGGCTGATAAGACCAAACGACTGCCAAAGAGGTCATCAATATACATGGTATTAGCTAATATTTATTTTACTATTTTCATTTTCGTGAAAACTCCCTGAGAAAGTTTTGTGATATTTACATTTGAAGGAAATGCAGGGGATTTCTTAGCACAGATTCAAGCTCTTTGCTAAGCACCCGCTGGAAGTTGCACTGTACTGGATTCCAATGCACCGCCTTTTGCTGTTTAGTATTTGCCATTGTAATGACTGCATTTACTTTTGATAAAATAGAGAGACTGAGTACTTCTTAAAGCCACTAGGCAAGCTAAGAAAGAGGCAGACCGAGGCAGACAGAGAAAGAGATCAAGAACAGATGAGATTCACTTTAGAGACACCATTTCATAATAAACATCCACCCAACAGAAGCATGCTTTACAGAGAGATCAAATATTGATAAATAGCCAACAGCCTCTTGGGAGAGAGAATATTTAACGAAAAAACAGTTGTAGAGGAAAAATGCAGTTTTGAGCAAATGGTTTTAGAGAAGAAATAAAATTTTAAAAAACCCAGTCACCTAGGAAAGACATGATTAAGGTCAAAATAATGAACCAAGAGAGATCCCTTTGAAGATAAATCAGAGAGATCCTTTCGAAAAAGGGAATTCACACACTAGCACAAAATAGCCAAGAGTCACCCAAGAAAAAATGCTTAGAAAAATATGAGGTCTTTTCCCTAGCTTTCAGGCTGAAGCCAAGGAAGTCAGTTGTCTGTTCTCTAAATCTGTCTGCAAGCCATCTAAAAAGACTTTTTTATTTATTATTTGGTATTTCTTGTTCTGAAACAATCTATCAGTATGCCACGCCTCCTGTCTTTAAACAACCTGTATCAAAATCTAGTGACAACAATTATTTCCTTCCCCTGCACTGAGGAGCAACTCCTTTGAAGGGCAACCAAGAGGAGGCAGCCTAGAAAGGCAGTTCCCCTGGTGATGTTTGGATGGCCTCTGCACACCCTTATACAAGCAGAGGGCTATGCTCAGCCCCTCATCTTCTGCAGACAAAGCCCTGGACTTCCTCAAGCCTCAGCTCCTTTGCTTGCTGATGACAAGGAACAAGCTTCTGAAGCAACTGATATCCAAACCACGCAATGAAGCCTCATGGGCTGTGTAAAACTGCATTTACTAAGAATAGAGAAAGTAGAAACATTGTGAAAATAACAGCTTGCATGACAGATCTAGTTCAACTTTGCAAAAGCTAACCTAGACAGTCCCAATCTGGGTCAGGTGCAGCATAGAAAGCAATTCATCTAGATTCCTGACTCTCTGGTTTGCTGTGCTCTGCCTTCCATCTCCAGGTGCTCCAGCTGTCTCTCACTAGGCATCACAACTCGCTTTGCTTCTTTCCTTCATTTGATCCCCACAACCCCTTCTCCAGTGTGCAATACCTCAGCACCAAAGTCTCTCCCATGTATGGCACACCATATACTTTCCAAAGTCCTTAGCCCCTGTAATAGTGGCTTTGGAAAACACAGACTCTAACTTCCCATTTTTGTGTCCTTTTTAGATAAATATAAATATATACATGCACATATGTATTAGAACAAACATCATCTGCCTCCTATCAAGATCTCGTATTCTCTGTTCTCACAACACTGATGCATGTCAATTTTCTTCATGCACAGTGTCAAGCCCACTGTTTCCTTTTTAAAGAAAATTTAGATACAATTCCCTAGCCCAGTTGAGATATGAACTGCTAAATGATTAGAGCAAATTTGTGAGATATACAAGGCAATATACCAGAATGATGCATAGACAATGTAAGGGATTGGCTTGCAGAGCAGGGCACCAAGTCCACTCAGCTGCTGCATCAAGTAAATCCAGGCATGTCAACACATCAATCAGCTAAGTCTGCTACTACTGTAACTATGAGCCTGATCTGGAAAGGGAAACTAAAGCAAGAGTACAGGCACTGCACATCTATCTCCTATTTTGATCAAAACCCCTCTCCCCAGAAACAGCTATGCTCCTGAGCCTGAACCTACTGTTAGGATTACTTAAATCTGACATGTTTGGGCAAATTTGCAGTCTCAAATGAACTTCTCAACTGATCTTAATAACTGACATAGAAAATAAGCCCTTGTCCTTGATAAGGGCCAAATGTAGTTTTCACTGGCAGCTGACTGAAAACACATCTCCAGACAAAAAAAAAAAATTAAAAAAATGGAGCTGAAGGTGAAGTGTAAATATACAGTAGCCTACAGGGACAAAACTAACTAGAGCATTATTTTTTTCTCACGTGGTTTTCCTCACATCAATCACTGAAAAATTTTGTTGCCTTCATTTTTAATTGTGATAATACTGAATTTTGCTGGTGAATGCAAACTATGTTTGAAAATACCAAGAGTTACCTTTTAAAAGTGAAGACACTTACTTTACACATTTTTTTATATTCAATCTTTCAAGTTTGTTTTGAAATGACATTGCATTCATAAATTTATCCAAATTCAATCCAAAAGAAACAAACAAAATATGATTGACTGGCGATGCACATTCCTATTTCTAACTTTTAAAACAAGGAAGCCAAACATCAAACCCCATTCACCAATTTATGGATTATTTTTTTCATGTTCTCTTGCCATACACATCTGGAGCTAGAAAGTTAGAGGGGCAAGGACATCTTTCCACCTTTTACCATATCCATGCTTCTGTTTCAGAGTTAAACCAGATTTCAAAAAATGACATTTACAAGGAAAACTCTTCTTCTGTCCCTCATAGGCTCCATTACAAGAAATCCTAGGATTGGGTGGAAAGGCTTTAACTGTCAGATAACATTGAGAATGAGGAGAAAAATCCATGAATCTCATACAAAACTGGAGAGAAGAAACAAAGGATTGATTACCTGAGTATCTGCTTGAGTGGCAATGCAAGTCTTCTGAAATAACATCCAAGAGGCCAAGCCCAGACAAGCTGAGTCCCAGTCTGCTCCTCAGCATAAGAAACTTGAGCACAGTCTAGCAAGCAGGCAGCACAGATTCTGCACCAGCAGTTCCACACCTTTGGCCAGGAATAGGCTGTGCCCCTTCAGGTGTCCTGGGCAAAGGAGCCATGGAAGGCTGACGGCCAGAGACTGATGTGAGTTTTAGAGAGGAAATGACATTGTCTCATAAATTAGTTTTGTTAACAAAATTAGGTTTTGGGTTTTTTTTAACTTTCTTAAAAGGATGCACTAAAGTAGATACAGAGCTAAGGTAATTGCCCTCTGGAGGTAAATTCTAAATCCACTGTTTGTCTTCTGAAAGGGTCCTTTTGAATTAACAGAAAAGCACCATTTTGTCCCGTGACCCTGCCTTTTTACACACTGGGTGTTCCAACCTGCTCCTTGTTTTCCCATACAAAAATATTTCAGATGTAGCACGTCTGATGCCATTTAACACTTGCCCAGAGACTTGCAGATACAGGTACCACATGGTTAGACTGTGACTACAAAGGTACATGGCACACTGTAAAATCCAAGCGCACAAGCACTGCTTTAATATTTCTGAATGCTCTGATCTTCTTGAACAAGTCTCGTTTGTGGGCTGGGGAACTGGGGATCAAAATCCATGTATTTAAAACAGTTTCATTTAATGTCACACAATCCATGTTATGTATAAACTGGACCATGAGCTTTAAGTATGTTGAAGTATTTTCTTGAACGATAACACCGAAACTGTAAACTTTCATAACTGTCAAATCTACAGTTTCACTTAGACACGATAGAAACTACTTGTATGCAGTGGGATATGCTCTACCCATTTGTTTCTAAGAAGCCACATTCACTACATCCATATTGCTAACGTTGCTGTCCATGGACCAATACTGCACACTTCAGAAATGAACTACATTGGAATGCATAATCCAAACACGGTACTTATGCTGTGCCACACAGCTGATGATACCAAACACACCACTACAACTCATGCTATGACGTTCACCATGCATGGAACAGACCACCATTGATATCTAAAGAGATACTCTCTCTACACTTTTAAGGGTTTGATACTGGGCATCTAGTCTTTCAGAAAAGTTGCAAATACTCTGCAGCTGCTCAGCTTTTCTCAAGGTCAGTTCATCAGTCATTAACACTTTAAATACTTTTGAGGCTCGTATTTGTAAACAATCTCTCTCATTTTGCTGGAGAATTTTTTTTATGGGGACAGCTTTGTTACTTCCTGTTGTGAGGTTCAATACAGTATGTTTTCTAGGTGGTTGATTTTTTTTGTTTGATATGTATGTCGATGGAGATAAGTGTTTTAATTACTTTTTTAATGTCTATGCTTTTGTATTTTCTCCCTCTCTCCCTTTATTTCCTGCTGTTGAGATTACTGCCTCATCTCCACAGCAGGTGGCTCCTTCAAATTTGTTTTCTCTGTAAGCCTGGCAGATTAATTTTGTAATATAACTGCTCCTTTTCTGTATTTTTTATTAATGATTTATTTTCTTTGGAAGAGGTAGGCTTGCAAGATTTTTAGGAGTAATTTCCCAATGATGGCTAAAGGCCTCATTCATAGAAAATTAAAAGTAAAGGGAAAAAAGTAAAAGAACTACACTAGGGTTAGCATTCTCTTACCCTCAAGTTAGAATGAACAGTGTGTAAAGCATATGTGAAAACACCCTTCACATCTACCAGTGTGAGCCATACACAGTTGCTGCAGTGCATTCTAAATTGAACACTTATATCCATACCATGGCTTTTAAAAATATCTGAATAAGTAGCTGAACCTGGAAGCAATGCAATCTGTAGGTCTCACACCTTACTTTGTCGCTAAATTAGACACAGAGATGAGTATCTGAACTCTTGTAAAGGTTATCGAAATAATAGGAATGAAGGAGTCAGATTATTTAGAACTGAATCTGTTTTTATAATCCAATTTCTCTTTGAGTATTAATTGTCCAAACCCAGTTTAGAGGTAGTCAAAATTCATACGAGCTAGACATCAGAAAGAGCAGATGGGAATCACAGGCAGAACTGAGAATCAACCCATGTGAGTGATGGAAATTAGGATTATGACAACACAATCAGTGTTGTCTGTCTGAGCATGGAATACAAAACACTGCAGCCTTGTGGTCTGCCCTCGCAACAATTAGTGACCATGACCAGATCAGACTGACATCTAATGTTGACCAAAATGTCCGAAGGTGAACCATAACTCATTAGCCCCATCAGATATAGACTCCACCCCAAATTTGATTTTACTGAAATCTGTCCAGCCTTATTCAAGGCTTTAGCCTACCCTCCACTGCCTACCTCTAGTCTTAATTGCTGTTTTTAATTTTATTACGGTCAATATATGGGACCTGCACTTTGAAATCTAATGGGGTAACACTCAAGCATGACTAAAAGAAAGTATTTTAATGAAAAAACATTAGTGTTTCAAGATGATAAAACAACGATCTGAAGAAATTATGTAATAATTGTTCAAATCTCAATATCTGGCTTTTCAGGTAAGCACCATGAATATTTTGAACTCAACATTTAAGAGAACTCTTTTAAAATGCATACCTCAGAACTGAAGCATACTGTATCACTAAGTGTTTTTAAAACATAATTCTTTAAAGGACACGCTAGAAGAAGTGATACTAGGTTGTACAAACAAATACAGATTTCTAAATTAAGAAACAGATGGTAATTCTAGCCTTTCTTCTGTGTTTGGAAACTGATACTTAATGTTCCCCATACCTGCAGTAATCAAGTTGAGGATGCTAGGCAGTTAGCTGGTAGCCCCGGCGAATGAACTTGCTGGAATGTGAAGATTACTATGAAGCAAACCTTATCACAGGGAAGGATGAATGCAGATGTCTGCTTACCTTCCCTCTGGTTCTGTTCTGCCTGGTGTTGTTTATTGCAGGACTTAAAGCACTGAAACAGTTTGCTATGAATCTTGATTTGTAGAACATAAGAGTTCTGTAAATTGTAATACAGAGTAACTGAAGAAACATCTGCTGTAAAAAATAAAGTGGAATATTGCTGCAAACCTTTCTTAAGTCATCTTGGTAACATTTATTACACTGGCGACAAATTTGAAAAGGTCACTAGCGAAAATGCATTTAGCAGTCTGAGTCCAATCCGTCTTTACCACAAGAATGCATCATTCCACCCAGGAGCAGAGCTTGTTTCCATCTGCTTACAATAGAGCTAAACTGGATTTTAGTCCTGGCTGGAATTTGGTCACTTCCCACCACGGACTTGAGCTGTCATTTTTCAGGAGCATTCTTAAACCAGGAATGCTGAAGTTTCAGCTCTGACATGCTAATGTTGTCAGTTCCTTTCCCTCTTTCTTCTGCAAGTTTGTTCCTAGCGGTAACCTGCCAATGGAAAGACAGGGGGCTGTGTTTCCTCCAGACACCAGCCAGATAATATTTGCCAGTGGGATACACTGCACCACCCTAGAGGAAAAGAAGCTAGACCCAGTGCATACTCGTGTTCAGTAAACAGTGCTGAAGTGGCCAGAAAGCAAGATCACCTCCTCAGGGACCATCTATCAGTAACTTGAAGGACACACAAAAATCTATCATCTCAGAAACTGTATGTCACAGTAAAGTGATTTTTATACAGTATAGAAAAATCCAAATATGTGGAAGAAAAGGCAAAATAAACTGGATGGTGAGACTGGGAGTAACAGACTCCTGAAAAGAAAGCAGGAAATATTACCACACCTGTTTGCAATGGAAACAATGTCTTTCCCCAAGCAGACTCATTATAACTTAACTGCCTAATATGCCCTGTTTATAAGCAGTCATGCTGCTATATCGAAATAATCTAAGCAAATGAAAATTTACGAAGGGAAAATCAAACGTTAGCATAGAAAAGATGTCTTCATATGTCTCCCCATTTCAAAACATGGAGAAAAATCTTGAAAAGCTGCATCAATAGTGGCTACATACAATAAATAGACAGGGAATGGATATGAGAGCAATGAGAATGAAACTGAGAGCAAAACTAGTGATAAACATTCACAACGAAAAAACCACAAATACTTAGTTGGCATCGTGAAGAAAAATAAATACTGGACCTCTACAGTATTGCAAAGCAACAGCTGAAAGAAACCAAACCATCAAAGGCAGCAAATTCATCCTGTAGAAATACATGAGGAGTAATTAAGTCATTCATATTGTGGAATAACACCTTTGTTAGATCGCAGGCACTGTACAGGAAGAAGTTGCAATGAGATATACTGAGACAACATCAACTTATACTACCTAAAATCAACCTGCATTTTTGATACAGTAGCAATATAATAGCCAATAGGTGGTATCTGTGTTGCAAATCTAAACACTGATTTTTATAATATTGTTTCCTAAATTTGATGGAATAAAGCAGCAAAGAATCATAGAAATATCTAACTACAGCCATTTCTCCACAACTATTCCTCTGTTGCACACTACTTCCATAGCTCCCACTCTGTTTCAATATAGTGACCATGAAACAATAGGCTGAGTCAATCACAGCTTTGCACCCTGTATAATTGGATCTATATTAAATATTTGTAACAACTTACTTCTCTAGGAAGAAAATCCCACATGCTAAGTAATATTTGCAAGATACAGCACGGCACTTTCCAGTCATTCCTATTTTTAAAACATTGCAAGGATTCATCTTCTCTTTTTTTTCATTTGTAGAAGTCTTCAGTGTACTTCAGCAAGGTCTTCCAAAAGCTAATGAGTAATTAGCACTCTATGTGAAATTTCAATATAGGAAACAAATATTTTTTCCCAGTTCTTTGTTAATGTATTATATTGTCTCACCTTAAATCTTAGCATGTTTATATACTGGTTTTGTCCACATGAAAGAACAAAAAGATGCCATAAAACTTATTCAGTAATTACTCTTATGTTGTTCCGCCTACACTGCATTTTTTACTCACTTCAGGTAAACCATCTCTACATATATTTTAAAATGATGCCTCAAGAAAAGACTTCTAAACGTTATTCATTATCCTGCAGCACAGATCTACAACTGAAAACCTATCATCAGTGCATTCTGATGAAAAGGTAATAATTAAATCTTTTTTTTCCATTTTTCTACAGCACAATATTTGACCTATGATAAAAAACCCATCCTATCAAATTTCCATTTATTATTTCTATATTATTATTTCTACCTGAAGGGCTTTGCCAGCTCACACAAACATAAATCTCCATTTGTCAGGTCTAAACTATACCTGTCCCAGATGCTATGAGACTTCATAGCTCTTGTCCCTCAAAAATTACCAAATAGCATCATGCAACATAACCTCCCTGCAGCCTCCCCCGACCCTTGCAATCAATAATATCCGTAACCTGTGTGGCAACAGTTAAGTAGTACAGGAGCCATGCACTATCCCAGTTAACCACATTGAGCTGTGATAGTCAAACCTGCTCCCTTGTGTCTGCTCTGATCAATTTTAATCTCTGCACCAAGAATAAAAGAACGCAGCCCCTTGTTTCCGAATTCACCTGAAACGGACGTTATAGATTTGTAGGTCTGCACAGGAGCTGTGGATTTAATACAACCAGCAGCTCAAGGAAAGAACACATCTAAGCTATCATCCATTCTCATTACCCTCAGTGTATTTTGGATCTTCAGAAGCAATAAGAAACGCAGGAAAATGCACATGTACTGACTTATGGCAAGCTGATTTTGTTAAAATAACATCAGGTAACTGTTATTTACTAGAGCTTTATCCATTACTGCCAGGTAAGCTGGAGGTCAGTCTTTCCATTACGATTACTTTGCTTAAAGGTTTATGAATAGGCTGCCAATATTAATTTCTTCTGGAAATGTGTCATACACAGTAAATTAAACAGAAATTCCCTAGAAATAATAAAGCCTAGCTCTGCTCAGTTAAAAAGAAACAATTATTTCAGAAAGAAAGAATAAATCAGGTTTCTCATGGTATTTGTTCTCTCACCTCCAAACTAATTTTATTTAAAAGCTGGCAAATTTGCCAGCCAATTAGACTAATTAGACAACGGCATCTGAATGTAGAACAGGAAGAGAGTAACTTTAGAAACCTACTCCAGTAGAAAAAGTGCTTTTTGAATCTGTCACACTACCAGAATTCATGTTACCAGAGTTCTCGTAACTGCATATTTATAGACTTGGCTATATTGGCTCCTCATCAGCAGCTCCAGTGCCATGAATCATCTATCAAAACATTTGAGAAGATTTTCTTACTCATTTCTTTAAAGCAACATTCTGAAGAGACACTTTCAACATGATTATGCTCCAGTGTTCACTATCAATTATGAAAAAACGCATGCAGAGTTTTATAATTGCAGGTGAATAATAAGTATGTGTCATCAGAGGCTTTATCTTCTCAGATTGTCACACACCGTGTGTCAGTACAGAATCCCCTGCAACAAATATGACATTCTTGTAACATGATGGAGGGTCAATGAGCTTTCTCACTCAGGTCATTTACCCCCTACACATCAATGTCCTTATCATTAAGCACATATTTATCTGCCTTTCCTTTTAAAAGCAGCTGTAGCAAGGAGCTTCATGTAAATATCCTGTTAAACTGATATTCTCCTACACAAGTAGATCAGCTCAGAAATATTACAGCGACTACATAGCTATTCCTTCATACTTTCACGTACTGGAAATAACAAAGCGAGTTCATACTCTGTCCAAATCCTATTCTGAGTAAGGGCAAATGACAGAAAAAACTGATGAATTGTCTTAAATTTTCTTAATCTATTAATTAAATCTGAATTCCTTTCTCAACAACAGCATATGTGGTATTTCATATAAAATTTTACTTAAAAGACAGAATGTCTTTATTAACTAATTGTACCATTTTAATCAAATGCCTGCGTTTTCCTTGGGCACTTCCCATACTGCTGACAGGGCACTAAATCTGAGACTTTGGGTCAGAAACACAATGCAGTTGAACCTCAGATGCTCTAAGGTTACTATCTAGAAAACAGAGAAATGGTGGTGCACATCTCCAAATGCCTCCTCAATGACCAACAGCCAAGAATACGAAATGAAACATGGTCACTGAAGATCATGGGTCAGGTACTTGGATTGCAGGTGCAGATACCTGCATAGGCACGCACAGAAACTTCCTCCTCCTCTTAAATTCATGCTCTTGCCGGAGAAGTAAAACATTCAAAATGGGAAATTTATGTTAAGCAAAAAATTTTTGTGATACTTAAAGCACCAGTGAGGTAGGACTGTATGTCCCTTTTCAGTCCATGAAGAGATGGCTATGACAGATGTCAGGAAGTTAAAACAAGACACCTCAAATTATCTGCAGTGATGATGCAAATACTCCCAAGGGAGCATATATTTCCTCTGACATGGCATCCAACCCATGCTAACGCCAACCAAGGCACACAAATTTACCTGGGAGTGAGCAGGAATCCTTAATGTCTGCTTGGTGCACATTTTTGTATTTGCAGTACTACAACAGGAAGATTTTCTCCCAAAAGAGTTTCAAATGGTAACAAAAACCAGATCAATAAATAGAAAATCATATTACACAGTCCCACTAGGTCCCTCTAACAAGGATTTCTCTCTGAAATGTTCATGCTTGTCTAATGCTGCTGCTTTTAATCCTTTCACACCAGTGGGTCCTACATGCTTGCATTAGTGCTAATGTAAAACAAATGAACATTTTATACAAGGATATCCACTCTCCCCAAGTAAAGTGGTTAATACCAAAGTAAGCTTTAAGAATGCAAATTATTTTCCCTGTGTGGCTGAAAAACTACATGAGTTATTAATTTAAAAATTATTAGCATATAAAATCATTATTATCTCTGCAGTTAATGTACAGTTCACTGGCAACCTTTTGGACCATTACAATTAAGAAAGGCAGCATCTTTAATGAAGTCACAAAATACATTGTTTATTAAATAGCAAATTGTATCTTTAATTACTTTAAATATTATAATCCCATGAAAAATTATTTCATAAACCTCAAGACAAATTGTGTCAGAGATGGAGTATGCATTTTGTTCCTCTATGAATCCTAAACAGCACTTTCAATTTGCTTACAGGTTTCTGTTGTATGCAAATCTGCTCTTGAAATTGCTTCAAGTGCCTAAATCCAATGGCACTAGCATAAATCTAAGATGCAGTTTGTGCTATTCTTTCTTTTTTAAAACAGATTTAATTTCTTGTCAAATGCAGAATTTGGCAGTTCTAGTAAATGCAGCTTTTCTAATAATCCATCAGAAGAAAACTGGAAACAGATTTCTGTGAGAGTCACAAAAACAGGCTCATTGAAATAAAGACTATTTGGGGATCTACTGAATTATATCAATTTGCTGTTGTGTTTTGAACTAAAAGGCAACTCTTGTTCAAAACTGTCAAGGGCTTTGAAAATATGCTATAGTGCCAACATATAAGCACAGACTAAGCTAATTCTAAATATTCCTTTTTTTTTTTTACACAAATTAATCTCTGCACACTGTCAAGAAACTTTTTGCTCTCTGTCCATAGTTAGACCTACCTGCTTGATATGCTCGCCACTATCTGAAATGGCTGAGAGCTGCACAATTAAAGAAAAAGTTTAGTTGTTCACAGAGCTAGGATCTTCATTGTGCTTTGGATACAGCCCAGACCAAAGGCAGTGTTAAAATGCATTGATTTCTGGATCACTAAGACAAAATTGATACATTCAACTTCAATTATGTCAACATCAACTTGTCCCTGAATATTTTGACAGTTTGGAAACCCTCAGTTAGCTATTGGACTTACCTGGGCTAATCAATAAATCGGGAAAGCAGATATTATATTCAATTTCTTTATGCTAAAACATTGCCACATTCTATCTACATCTGCTTTACCAGAAATATTTTCTGTGCAAGGCATGAAGGAGAAAAAACTCTTCAGTGTAATACTATAATAGTAAAACTGAATTTTTAAAAAGCACCAAGCTGCTTTTTAAAAGCTTCTGACAGTAGTAAAAAAATTGATATAATTACATAATTATATGCAATTATAAAATACAACCACAGATAACATGTTTAGAGTTGAAACAAAAATACGCAGATCAAAAGATAATAAACTTGCTTACTTTCACATTAGTACAAAAATTTCTGAACACAGAAACCCATCTAGAAACATAATTGGAGTTCTTTTGTGACTACCCATGTGCCAGAAGAAAATCCTAGCAGGGATTTGTAGGCAAGTTGGGTAGTGAAAATCAGATATGTTTGTGAAAGCACTCACAATAAAATCAAGTTTGAAAAAGGTTTCCCTGCAGAAATCTGACATTAACGGTAACACAGTTACAGGTGTTAAGGACCAAACAGGACAGTACTGGAAACAAACTCCTTCCTAGGTGTGCACCTAAATACTCTCATTGATTTGGGCCTAAGTACCTTCGGGACCCATCCCTTGTCTGCCAAAAGATCTGTATGTCTGTACATTACTGATGTGGAGGAAAAGAACCTCAGGAGTGCCAGGAAGCTTTCAGAGCAAGCATTCTTATGTATTCTGAGATGTTCAAAACTGGATATGGTCCTAGGCAACCTGCTCCAGCTGACCCTGCTTTGAGCTAGGGGGCTACACTAGATGATTGCCAAAGGTCCCTTCCAACTATTTTACAATTCTATGAAATATGCCCTGGTTGAGGTCCTAAGCCATGGAAAGATTTCTGAGGTTTTCATCTGGGATTTAAAAAATCCACTACTACAGTTAGGTAAAAGAAAAGTATTCCCTATCAGGGCACAGGTACCAGACACTCACAGAACAGAGAAATTCAACAGCAGCTATGCTTCTATCAGTTACAGAGCTCTCCTAGCCAGTGGCAGGGTACCAGGAATCAGACCCCTTCTTCCTCCACCCACACTACAAAGAAACAAAGCTCAGCCATGGAGAACGAGAAAACACAGATCTCACACAAGGGTCCAGAGCTAATTTCTGAAATGTCTTCCCTCCAAAACCTCCTTCCATCCCTCTAATTAGTACCACGCACACTTGTCTGCAGAAAGCATATCTTGCTACTCACAGTCACTTTCCCAGTAAGTGATGGAATTGGGCTTGCCTTATTCAACAAAATGACTCAATAACCTTGTAAAATCAGAGTGTAGGAAAAGGACAATGACTTTAAATCAAAAACTGAATACAATTTTCCTCCATTCACAGATGATTTCAGTTGTTAACATTTAAAAACAACTCAAATATCACTAGCTACAGCTGTGGATGTTTGCAAGATGTAACAACAGTAATTCTTCCTCTCATGTCATTTTATAACAGGTTACAACTGATACTGATCAATGCTGGAGCTTCCTTAAAGTCCATGTAAAAATCCCACCACACAGATGGAAAAACTTGATTTGTACATTCACTGCCCTATTGCTAAAATTATCTTTTAGAAGTGCAGCATAACCAAATCAGTTATATGGAACCAAGCTTTTTACACCAGTATTTTAAATTATAAATTAGTTTTGCTTTACATATAAAATTAGACATAGAATGACTTTAATTAACCTTAGCAACAACAACAGTTGTGTGAGGAGAGACTGAGATAAACAGAATCGTCTGCTAAAGCAAAGTCTACCTCTGATTCTGCATTCTTTATTTCTGATTATAGTATACATATAAATAGAAAACAAGTATTCACTTATGCATTCAAGTGCAAAATCAAATCTGCATGTTGAAGGTATAGCACGTGGGATGAAAGTTTGTTAACCCTGCACGGACAACCACATCACCAAGCATATGCACAGATACAGCTCCATACCTTAAAGTACCTGTCTTTCCAAAAGCTCATGCCCTCCAATTTTTGGAGGGAGGCATTATGATTATAATAACTCTTGAGCCTGAAATTAAATGCTGAGCAGATATACATTTATATATCAGACAGATTTTTTTTTTTTTTTTGCCATGCTCATCTCTATCACCAACTTAACAGAAAAGAAAAAGCCATTTTCAGAGACTCGTAGCTCAGGAAAAAAATAATGAATTAAGCCACATTTCAGAATATCTGAATAAAAAAAAAACTGTTGAAGGCGCAAGAAGTGAAACAGTTTCTAAATGCAGTCCTTGCAAGATAGAAAGATATTATTGTTGAGGTACTATGGGGGAGGTTTGGAGACAGCACTATTTACTTATTTATTCATTCAATCATTTACACAGATAGTTTAGAATACTGGGCTCAAAACAAAATTCCTAATTGCATAAATTTTACAGAATGGGGGAACATTTATTAATAAAGGGTAAATCATACATCCAACTAAACACCTGGGAAGAAATTAACAGAACTGTGTATTCAGCAAATGAAGCCATCAGAAAGATACCATAAATGGAATGCTGTTGTGACACTGTAGAAAAAAGGAAGAAAACATAATATTTAAAATTCTGAAGCCTTGTAATGAAATGCATAGCAGATGTAATGCAGAATTTCTGACAATGCATCAAGAGCCATAAAATTTATCAAATGCAGGTATTGATATTATAGCAACACCTTCCTATTTTCATTGCATGTAGAAATGCAAATCAGGTAGGCAGACAGCAAGCCATACTCTACGCTTGGCTGCATGAGTTATTTTGATACCAAGAGTAACAAATAGCACTTACTGTTTGTAGCACTTTCTATTTGCAAGGTGCTACACCAACAGTCAATCCTCAAAATATCCAGGATCCAAATAAGAGATCAACATTTATCCCTGCATTTTACAGATGTGCAAAGAAATGTAACTGATTTGCTGAGGACCACAGAATAGAAGCTAGGTTGTGATGGCTCTTGGGCAGTTCACATAATAGGATTTTAAAAGGCTTGAAGAGTGGATTTTCCATAACTAGAACCTTTATGGTGTGGGAAGCATGCAGAATACTTCCTGCCTCCAACTGTGCTAGTGCAAGCATTGTCTGAACACTCATCTCCTTGCAACTGGAGCGCTGGAGGAACGCAGACCACCTGTGCCCCACACAGGAATCAAGGTGCTGAGAGAAGGGAGCAATGTCCATGAAAGGCCACTCTCTATGGTCTTAGAAAGGCCTTGTGGACTGAGAGAGCTCCTCAATTACTAGAGACAGGAATCAAGCCTCTGACATCTATTAATTATTGTAAAATGCTTGTTTTTGCAACTATTTTCCCTTCCTTGTTTTAAGGAGATGGATTACACCTACAGACTGTGTCACATCATAGCTACTGTAAAATACAGTAGCCTGTACAGGCTTGACACAGGTAGAAAGACTCACACATATCAGTGGGCAGCTACTGCATCTGTCTTTGGGAAACACATGTGATTGCTAATATTAAAACCCAAGGAATAATATGCTGTCAAAGGGTTATTCAGAGAGCAAATCAAAATTCACACTTAATTAAAAGTCTCCCTGTTTCCACCGACTCCACATAGAGTAGTAAGAGCTCAGCTGCAGAAGCCGAGCAGGAGGTGACTCTTTAATGAACTGCATATTTGAATGAGATGGTCATTTGGTGTCAGCACAGACAAAGGCAACCTTTCTTCAGGATTACTATTTTCCACTATTTGACTTTTTTTGGACATGTCTAATTATATAGCTTCTCTTACCTGTCACCTAGCAACCTTAGCTGTGATTTAATTATGTTTTTTTTAAAATCCCATAATATATTCACTGGCATAACAATATGCTTATTCTTTGAGTTGAATAAGCAACATAATCAAAACCGGTGTAAAAATCCTCAGAATATACACATTTCCCCATTTTTTAACTTACTACAGCTGACCAGTCAGGAGAGGTTTTTGTATATATACATTTGTTTTTAAACTTTTACATTTTACTTATTTGATACACATGACAACAGTTTACAAAGAACAGAAAGGATCAAAATTCAGTAAAACACACATTCCATTCACTTGTTCATTTTCTTTAAAGAAAAAGCTGACATCTAGGTTATCAAAGGAAGAAAACTATTGAAAATGTAGCCAGAACATTATATATGAGCTTTCGTTTTATTTTAATCCTTCCCATTTTTATCATCTTTATGGATAATCTCATGAATTTCCTCTTTTATTTCCTCAATTTGCCTCTTTTTCACAGTTTATTTATTCTATCTACTTTTTCTTTCTTTTTCTTCCAGTTCCATTTCATTGTAGAAATTCTTGTCTCCCATTTTTCTACTACTGTCCTAGTGTCTTCTCTCCCATTCATCTACTATTTTTTTTTTTTTTTTTTGAACTGTCCCTCATTTTGTTCAGGGTTTTCTCCTTCAGCCTTTCCTTTCCAGGCACACACCACGCGTTGTCTCTGGAGCAGCTGAAAGCAACAAGACTCAAACACAGCTTGCCTAAGGGTCCAGGGATTTGTCAGCTACAAGATGCTTTAGAGAAAATGTTTTCTTACAACTTAGTTATTGCCTCAAAAATGCCAGAAGAACTTAAAGCATGTTATGTTGGTTCTTTAAAATATAGATAATGTGTATTTAAAAAAAAAAACAACAAAAACCCCCAAACACTAACAAACAACAACAAAAAAATCCAAACACACACAACACCACCACCCTCCCCCCATTTTCTAGCCAAGCAGTAAGTAGAGTGGAGAATAATACTTTGTATTTGATTATTTCGAACTAATCTGTAGATTACTGCAAGGCATCGGTAGGGCTGTGGGAGGGCCTCACTGAAGGTGTTATGATGTTGTAACAGCTGCATATGGCAGCATCTGTCCTTGACTGCTGTAGTGAAAACAGCATGGAGATGGTATGAATACTCCTGATACTAGTGAAAAGTATCATATATGTTGGATGTCCCATTGGCTTAAATTCTATAAAAAAGATACACAGCAAATTTTATATTTTTTTTTTCCTACATGAAGTGCTTTAAGCAGTTTTTTCTTGATATCACTTTTCTCCAATATTACAGGTTGTCATACTGCAAGCATTTACTCTCATATTGAAGCCCATGCCTGGGAAGGCAGAGTGGCCAGCGGACACTGTCTGTTGGGGCAAACCCCACCTTCGCTCCCTACACAGAAGGCAAGCTTGCCCTCAAGCAAACCTTGCTCCCACTTCAGTCATCCAGACAGGACGCAGAGCAGGGCATGCGTAGTCACTCCAGACACTGCATCAGAGCTGTGCAGACATAGCCATAAATGCCAATAGAATTAATTACATTCTGTTAAGTGAAGTTTGTGCATAAGCTTTTGCGAGAACAAGGCTTAATGTTGTTTTTAACATAAAAACACTTTACAGAACTCCTCCCACACTTCTTAAAACTGCATCCCTAATTATGGAGTGTGGAGCTCTACTATAAGTGATTGATGTTGTTTTGTGTGTTGTTATGGAAACAAACCAAGTAGGAGTTTCTGATTTGCGTATAGAATTTAGAGTCAGATTTTACAGTAAATAACTAAGCTTTCCAGTGTACAAGCAATAACACCATATGGCCATTAATCTCCACCAAAAGACTCTGTCCTCACTTGCCACTACTTTTTAAAACTAAGGTTTTTTGAGAAAAAGGGCAAAAATCAATGGACCTGCTCCATCTTGTCACCGGTCAGTGAACAACAAAATGTGCTTGTCTCAATCAGGGACAGTTTATAGGTGTGAACGTTTGACAAACTCACTCAAAACATTCAAAAGAAAGCTGTGTTTTAACTCAAACTTGAATTGGCAAATTCTGCAGCTCACGGGATGCCTGCCTGGGGATGCTACAGCTATACACAGGAATTTATGGAATGGAAGTGCCAAAAGAATGGAAAGTTCAAATTAATGACTTACCTAAGTTGAAAGATAATAATTTTTGGTACTGAACATGCGGGATGTGGATACCTTCTAAACAGAAAAAGATCATCAGTGTTCCCCGAAGAGCTTACTATGCAATAAACGGAGGTTTGCAAAAAAAGATTTTAATTAAGTGTAAAAGCAAAAGCCACAAGAAGAATGAAAACATCAGAGGGGTATGGTTTAGTAAGAAAAAAACAATGTTAATTTTGCTTCTGTGGGAGTTAAATGACCTAGATAGACCAGACGATGATTCCTGTCGTAACCATTTTCCATTTGTGCATACAGAGATGAACTTCTGCTCTGCACATCTGAATCCAGCCCTGCGCTGTGGCCGTCCTTTCTCCCGGCCCCTGACAACAGGACCGACTATCCCTTTCCTTTGCGTCTGCTCTGTAGACTATTGCAATTCCAATAGAACTGTCTCTTTCACCAAGAGGCATTACTGATTGCTTTAGCTCTTACTTTGCACACTCCCGGACTCATTCCCAAGCAGATAAAAATGTTTTACCCAACACCCACTCAAAATGGAAGGTGTATTCGTTTCCCAAGGAACAGCAGTACCAAACAAACTCTCGTAAACGTAGCTGTCACCAGTTAATACATCATGGCAGTCCAGTGGTTTCCTGACTTGACTGCTTATTTTCCCCTTCTGGCAGTCAAGCCAGAAGCACTCCTGGATTTGCCCAAAATCATCGTTACTAGCCCAAACATCCAGTAACTGCTACAGTTCCCTGTCGAGCGCTATCAGACAGGCTTCAATTGGCCTTAGAGACATTCACCCTGATGAAGCCAAAACCTGTCCTGCCATAAAGGCCCATCAGCAAATCCCAGTCATAGAGCCTCCCTCATTTGGGTCCAATGCATGTTCACCCCACAAATCTGCCATTCTAATATTGCATTCATTCCTTATTGAAAAGTCAGTCACTTCACCTCCAGAGGGCACAAAAACTTCCCTTACATCTCTGGAAGCAGCAGAAGAATGGAAACTGCCCCAGCCCAGCTTCACTACCTCCTTATTCTGTCTTTTGATTCTACCACTGATCCCAATTTTTGTTGCTTGTATTTGTGCTCTAAGGAAGTGCAGTGTCACTCTGGTTAGGGTGACAAGCTTCCTCACCCCTTCCTGACCAAAAGTCACTTCTGCCTGGGAAAACACTAATAATAACTCTCTTCTGACATTAGATATTTATGCTGCCCTAGTGCCCTTTGCTGCATCCCTAGGTGATTTCTAACCAGGCCATAATGTGATCCCATTAGTTATCCTCCAGCTTTGGGGACATCTAACATCCACTCTGAGTGTGTACAGCTATGGATATAACCCCTACAGGCCTCTGCTGCCTCCTCCTAACTCTTACTGCTAATCCAGACATCAGGCTGGAATCTGGCTGAAGGGCATGGCTTAAATATCCTTCTTAGTGCACAGAACCACAGTTTGCCCCTCATCTGAATAAGCAGTGCATTCAACAGGACTAGGCAAAATAAACAGCAGTCTTTTGTTTAGGCTTGTCTGCCTGACCCATGTGCCACAACCTTTGGGCCAAGTCTCTCCTTTTATATCAAAGGGAAACAATGCCATTTAGATGGCACAGAAGGTGAATCATAAAGGCTTGTAAAATTACAGAGGCAGGTAATAATATTATAAGCTGTTTCATAGGTGATATAATTGCAGTTATTTTTGACAATAAAAATCCACTGAAATTAGAATTTGAAGTACATATAAATGTAGCCATCGGGCTGTGCTTCTACAATCTCAGCTGAGTACTCAATTCTCATCCAAAAGTGAAACCAGGATTGAATAACCAGCAGCCAATGCTACTCCTCTATAGTAAGAATAACTAATACAGAGGGAATGAAATAAAAAGAGCTAGCAATGCATTTTCCCCCCAGCATATCAAGCAGGTTTTCATATGGAAGCAGTGATCATCAATCACTACCTCATTACCAACCTGTCATCTGGGTTTAGGCTAAATGTATTCTGGCTTGCTGCCATACTAAATGTTCAATGAAACATCCTTAAGGCTCTCTACAAGTTCAGCTGAAGTCACACATGCTATACATCAAAAAGGAACATTAGCGTTATCATAGCTTAATAAATAGTGCCATTCTGGCAATGTAATCCTATGTTCTAGAGCTATCTTCCATTCCCAGTATTATACTGCTTAAAGTAAACAATCTTGCTGTCTTGTGTGAAGTTTATTTAGTGATAAATGCATGTAAAGATAATTAGTCATACTGTTATAGGTACACTTCCATCCCAGCTGAAGAACATGAGCAAAAATAGCATAGGATTTTAAAAGCACACAATGGCATAATGAACTTTATCTTGCAGCATTAGTTTATAATTCTTGCACATGGTAGTTTATCATCTAAGTTTCACTGTGCTGGAAAACAATTACAGCTGAAGGACCCCAAATCACTGTCTTTTCAAAATAACAGTGGCTTCAATACAGGACTTTTGCATATTCCTGGGATGCAATACAGCCACTGAGATGACAGCAAAAACGTATTTCAACATCTGTGAATACTACTTACTTTGCAAAGAACACCTGACTTAAGGGGGGATCCTTATACTTAGTCACTCATTTCCATGCACAGTTGAAGCACTAAGTCCTGGATCAGTTTTCAAATTTAAAAATGCCAATAAAACATATGTATAGATTCTAAAGTGGCAGAAGCTTCAAGAGGCACCATAAAACAAATCCTAATAAGACATTTTTAGATACATGAATCAGTTTAGGAACTTTTTTTTTTTTTTTTAAATAGTGAAAAATCATCTCAAAATTAAAGAATACTTTTCTGTCCTTGTGTAAATTTTATCCTTTATAGACACTGCATTTGTTATGCAATCAGGCCTTACTATATTGTGTAACTAAAATATGAGAAATAGCTCCAATATGTTCAACCACAGATTTTACAAATGATTTTAAGTATGTACCAGGAAACCTGCCTTTACTAGTGAGCTGGACTGGTTCTATGCAAAACACATGGAGTGTGAATCATGGATTCAAACCCTTACCTACATGTGACACTGTTCCTTCTCCATGTGCACTGATGAAACTGAAACAGTAGCTGGACCAACCCCTTGAGAAGCCCTTTTCGGACATGTTCACAGATGCACACATACATGAGGAAAGGCAATCCATTTTTTAAATTGAATTCTGACAAACTGGAGAGAGAGGATGTTAAATGATTCTTTGGTCTGCTTTTTATATCAAGCAAGCATAAATTTGCCTAAACCAGGCTTTTCCTTTCCTGTTCTCCTGCCTCATCTTCTAAGCCACATAACCAGAAGTCAGTCTTGGGACAAATTTTGCTGTCAGCAGAGTCTTAGCAACAAAGACTGAATTTCCAGACTTACAACTGGAGAATGAACTTGTCTTTTCATCCTTGAGTTGTCTTGCTTTTTGCTTGCCTATTCCACAACCATTAAAGTTATCTTGTGCCTTTAAGAAAAGGTCTCTGCTACAAAATGGGGATGATCAAATAGTTGCATTTAATGCTTAGAAAAGGTGATATGCCAAGAAGCAGTAGTAGCACAGTTCTGGCACTCCTGAGAGCAGTGATAGTGTATTTTGTGTGGTTCCTGCTCAGCACTGCAAGGAAAAGCCATGATAGGCTTTCCTTTTATATTTTCTATTTCTGCATATATACAAAGGGCCAGGCAAAAAGCTTGCACTTGCTCAGAAAGATTTCACTGTACTTTTTTACAAAGATATTAAAGAAAAAAAGAGGAAAAAAAATACATGTTGTATATAAAAATCTGACTGCATTAAACAATTCTGTCCTTAACCCAGTGGCACTTTAGAGGTCACCCGCAACACAGTTAGCCAGCTTAACTCAGAAGCTGCAAGTAATCACTAAACAAAACAGTGAAAAAGGACATTAAAAGATGTATTAACCAAAGGTGGACTATCATTTTCTTGTACAATTGGTGGACAACAAGGGAAGGGGAAAAACCATGCTTGGCTTTCTGCATACTTTTTACAAAAGAAGCCCGCAAATAGGCTTGCACCAGATCTGACTTCTTCCATGCCTCATAGCTTATAGACTTAGCTGCCTGACCAAAGAATCTGGATCCAGATTTTTCAGTTCAGAATCCTTCAGTGCAGAAATCACATTAACAATGCTTTTGATTGCTTCTGCTTCTGAAGTTTCAATTTGGCTGCTGGACTAAATTATTGCAACATCCATGTAGCATCACTATAAATCCTGGTTATCTACTTTAGCGTTGATTGGTTTGGGTTTTGGGGTTTTTTCCCCCTCTCCCTCTGTAGATATACATGGGTCAGGATCCTGAGAGTGCTCAGAGGACTTAGAATCCAGCTGTTGATTCATATGTTCTCTAGGCCAACACCTGCTGCAGAGGTACTGCCAAGACCTCATAGCTGGCAAGCTGCTCTAACTCCACTCAGTTCATGGGTTAAAAGGTCACTCCTTTAATGTAGTCAGTTTGTGGCTTCCACATTGAAGAGAGCGAGTTGCTGTCACTGCTGGAGCTCTGTTTTATGAAATCCAGTGATGGTAAAACCAGATGCCCTCCACTTTCATAACAGCTTTAACTCTCTAGTACACCTTAGGCAAGTAACTTCTAGGGCCTGATGAGAGGATGAGCCAACCCATCCGTGAACAAGAGAAACTTCTAACTCAAAGCTATGACATTACTAAGGGAGCCTAAAAAACTGGCTGGAGGCATGGTCTGAGGACAAGATTAATTTCATTTTCTTTCTATTTCAGATATAACATGGAAAAATAATTGAAGATAAAAATGCTTTTTTCTACTCTTTAACTCCCACTATATCGGACCCTGTAAGATCAAAACAAGATGAAGAATAGATCAAATGCTATGAATAGAATCTAACATAGAAGATCTTAAACAAAACTTTTGATAAAGAATTTTGATCCTAAGTAACTATGTTTTTGCCATTCAGTACTAAATTGCACAGACAAATCAGTGTTAATTTACGTTCTAGGGACATTGCAGTGCATGATCCAATTTTACCAAAAATTGGGACACCTTTATTAAGACCTTTATCAGGTTATACTTTCTTTACACAACATACAAACATGTATTTTTTTGACTGGTGTTTATACACATATAAATAATCAGTGATGAATCCCAAGAAGAAAAACATTTCAGCTTTCTACTGAATTCAACAGAACAGAAAAGTAAGAAAGTGGATAAGATATGTACACATAACAGGTGTAGATTTAGGGAACAGCATATATCAGAATATCCAAACATTACCCACTACAGGGAAGTGTTCCACAGTCACTGACCCAGCATAAGAGGAGAAACTGGGAGAGCAGACTACATTTCCACTGTCCCACCTTTCCTATTTCCAAAACTAGAGGAAAGGCAGTTTTCTCTAATCCTAGAGTCAGAGCACTCTAGCTTGTCTGAACACACCCTGCAGTTTGATGGAGGTGAGTCAGCACCATCACTAGCTCTCCGTGCTCCCAGCTCCGTGGCAGCTCTGAACAGAACCGAGGGAAGACACCAGATCGACAGCTACGAACACACAGCACAGAATAAGGTCACGTTATAAACCAAAGGCAGGCTAAAAGGCTACCCAGCAACTACAAGACTAAATTGCAACTACACGAAAGTAAAATCTCCATCCATGAGTCACTGCTCATTTTCAAACACACAGCTTGAGTAGGGAGATGAGAATCAGACTTGTTCATAGACATATATACAGCAAATTTAACCGACTTTAATGACACTACCTTTTAATGACACTACAAATGCATTAATTTTCCTTATTTCAATGTTAAAACTGCATCAATACATTTTTTCACTCCTATTATATTGCTAAGAGAATTCTTTCTGTTCACATATACAGTTGGAACAGCTGTGTATAATGCCAAATGCAAAAATTTAAGGGATGTTCCAGCATATTAAGTTTAACCCTCATTCCTGTCTCAATGATAGATGCAAGAATTCCAACTAGGTTGATTTTATGAGCCAGTTAAATGATTTGTATTCACACCAACATTAAAAATCCCCAAAGTGACAAAGTGTACTTGAACAAAAATACCCTGCTTGTGACATATCCTTTACAAGTAATGTGTTTTCATTTTTCACATGTTGCATCTCATTTATTTTATTCAGGCACTCATAGTTGAATCTACAAGATACAGTGAGCTTCCAATACTTTCGAAATAATAAATCATTTCTTACAGATGTTTTCACCCAGTGCAAGTCTGCTGCTCATTAATCAAACATTATCAGTATCTATCACTGCCCAGTGCTAAACTGGAAAGGCACCTCATTTTGAGTTTTGACTTTTATTCACTGGTTAGTCCCTGACCCTTCTACTACTGCATGCTTATTAGAAACACCTACTGCATGGCAGATCCTACTACATGGAGTTTTAGAATGGGTGTTATACAAGCAGAAACACTTTTTCTTTAAGAACTGCAGGAAACAAAGTCAGGCTGCTCTTCAAATTGGCAACACAAATGCAATCAAATTGTCTTCAAAGCTCTTTTCCAACATCTAAGTAAAATATAACTATGTAAGCAAACTATTTCTGGTCTAGATCTTTTCACATCTGAAAGGTTGAAATAAATATATATTAGGCACTATGCAAGATACATTTCATTTTTGATAAATTATTAAAATTTCATTTCAGAAAACAGTATGTAGGACACAATACATCCTTACCAGCATAATCCTGCAGGGGAAAATCTAAAGAAAATGGTTCAATGTGAGTAAGAAGTTATCTGATGAAAAATTTCAGCTTCCTTGTGATCATTGATAAATTGCTGGATTCATGCCAATAATGCAAAATAAAACCTGCATTATTTCATCTGCTCTGTTGGTTGCTACACATCTTTTCCAAAATGCTGGAATAGAAATGAAATTGGGTATGCCACACAAATTGCAAGTGCTTAGGAATGACGATTTCTGTAGCTTCAAGAAACAGCCTGAACATTTGCCAGCAAGAACACAGTATGGCTTCCCCACAGCATTTTACAGTACTGAGCCCTTTCAGTCCTTTTAGTGCTACATTTCACTATTCCAATATGATATTAGAGAAGAATGAACTTGGCCAGGATGCCAATAGCCAGAGCCCAAAAGTCTCACCCGCAGCAGACCACCACACTGCTTCCTTCCAGTGATCTATTGTGTTGTGCAAGATTTATGTTTTTGTTACTAACAAAGTGAAAAATTAAAGACAATGAGCATGCTTCAGGTAAAAAAAAACTACCATCTCCTGCCACAGTGGCAATTCACTCAACTCTCCTTTAACTAAATATTTTGCTTGCATTTTCTACATCTTTCTGAATGAACACTGAACACCATACTTGTATCTAGGATTATTCACCCTCCAAGGCTGATTAAACATATTCCATTCTTGGCAGGTCTACAGAAGTGACTGAGCTACGATGTGTATTTTCTATGCCTCAATACAATAAAGGGCACATTCAGCACATGCAAAGGCCCATATTTGCATTTGAAAAATAAGAAACCAACTTGTCAATGTAGAGGTTGCATTAAGACTCTTATGTCCCTACAATTTAAAAAGTGCTAAGATTTCAGAATTTCCTTTACTTAGTTTTGTTGGGATTTCCAGAAAAAGCTGTGCACAAAGAAGGCACAGAATGTAATAATTCAGGGTGATTTCTTCAGATTCTATCTACTGTGGGAAGGAATTTTTTTTTTAATACGAATTAACAAAAACCTTGTTTATCAAGCAGCTACTACAGAAAGAAAACAGGCAGGAACTTTATCCCAGAGATTAGTACAGACACCAGAACCGAGCACCTTACGCTTCATGCACAGAATGGTCACTATCTCCTCTAACTGCAAATTTCTTTCTGCAAGAGACTTCATTCAGTCAAGAACTCAAACTTTGAGTGTGAGGAGACAAGCAATATAAAAATGGAAACAGGGCCTATTTGGTCACCCAAGTATGTAAAGTCTTCTTGACAGCATTTTTTTGTTTTGTTTTGAAGTGACTCTTACCTAACTTAGTAAAGTTTAAAAAAACATAAATATTTCCAGATCACAGAATATTCTGAGGTGGAAGGGACCCACATGGATCATCAAGTCCAACTCTTAAGTGAATGACCCATAAAGGGATTCAACCCACAAACTTGGTGTTACTACCACCATGTTCTGACCAACTGAGCTAATCTCAGGATCATCAATTTCTTCCAGATAAAAATTTGGCCACCATTTTTCATCTAAAATAGATTTGTGCTGGGCCATAATAGAAGCATGAAGCCTGTGTTTATCAACAAACAGAAATGCAATCATGTCTAAGTGACTCGGTTACTGAAGTAATAAACTGTGCTATTTCCAATGTCTAACTATGAAACACTATACAATTAGAATAACAGTTTCCTTTGGAAGATAGTTCTGTTCTCATTTAAAAAATCCAACGTATTAGAGAAAAAGCTATAAATATTGTATTATTTAGAAATTATCTTTAATAATGATTAATAATCTAATTTCAATTTAAATAACTATAAGGTACTGACATTCCACTCTCCACTAAAGTGTTAGAATCTATTTAAACATATGCATCACACCCAAATAAATAACTATCCATTATCAATGATTGCAAATAAACGAAGAATCATTTCTAACAAAAACAATCCTATGAAATCTGACGTGAGTTACACCATCTTCTATTACATCAATGGAACAGTAACAAATAAAACCTTGACAACTCTTAAGAAATACAATAATACACTGCAAGTTTCTATTTAGTGACTAGCATTTCAATACAGTGGCATTATTAACATTAAAGATTAATTGGCTGAAACCTGCTGATCTTTAAATTCTTAGTATTTTTCCTTTTTCTTCCTATGAAACTGATCACCAAAGATGATTTGAGAGAATATTGAGCTATCATAGTAGCTGTTGAATGCATTTTCACTTTCTCTATTGGTTCATATTCAGCTCAGTACATTTTAGCACAAAATAATGAATGATAACCAAAGGATTTCCAAAAAAACAGTGTCAAGGACAAAATTTGAAAAATAATTTCCTCTGTTAGATAAACATGTAATTTGTATCAGCATTATCCAAACACTCTAAGTACTTAGTGTGCTTATTTCTGTGTTTTAGTCTTGTAAACATTTTTTTATAAAGACAAGTTACAGTAAATTTAGCATTAACACACTGAAAACACTAACAGTAAAAAAGCACCTTGTGAAATTACCAAGTGTCAAATTTTGAGTATGGTTTGATAGTCTTTTGTATGCATTTATGGTATCTATTTGACTTTATGCACAAGGAATGACTTGATCTCAAGTCTACAGAACACACCAATATGAATTCCATGAACCCAGAGAATTATTTGCATACCTGTTAGCCTTTCATTTTGTATTCATAAATATATGTATTTGCACAGTTATTTTAAATTTCATACTAAAAGCAACCATATGAGTGGCCTATGTGAAAAGTATAGATAAGAATACTAAAAAAAGAATTTTCAAGTATCATGACAGTAGCAAGTGGTTCAAAAGCCTGCATAATCTGAATGTATTCAAAATCAGAGACACAGCAGCACAAACATTTACATAGCTTAGTTAAAGATTACTTATTATAGTGAACATGTAAAATTTTTTTCTCAGATATTTGCTCCCTTTAAAAATGTCCCTGGTGTTAAAACTAAAGAAGGGCAGAGGATGTGCCTTCCCATTGGACAATAACCTTACAAATGCTTCTGGAAGAGGAAAGCTTTTCAATTAACGTGTTGAGCTTGGAGGGAGGAGTGAGGGATTCCCTCGGGCACACGTTGCAGGCCATCACAGGACTCAGAAGGCCCTCAGACTGCAAATCCCACCCAGAAACAGAATCACTAATGAGTGTGCTCCAAGTCAAATGAAGAACCAAAACTGGCCTCAAGCACCCCCAGGGTTTTCCCCTGAAACGAGGTAACTGCCTTTCATTATATCAAACTGTTCCTAAACCAACAAAGGCCTGACTACTGAGCAATGATGAGAAAGGAAGCAGATGACTGAGAAGCACAAGACAACCACTGGGTCAGATGGAGGCCTTGAGCCCTGCCCATGCCCAGCCGTGGCTTCCCAGGCACCGCTCTCATGAAGCAGAGAAGTGGCAGAGCAAGAAGATCTCCTAAAGCAATCCTCAAAGTCCTTCAACATGTATGACAAATCCACAGCACAAATCCAGTTTTGTCTTAACTTTGCCAATTCAATTCAACAAGGAGATACACCCCTTGTTGAGTGGGCAGTGAAAGGAATATGAATTCAGGAACATTATATTTAAGAGACATAAATGTGACAGGAAGACTGCTTAAAACTTTATTCATTAGCACAAAAAATTGCTTGCCATCTTCTCACCAATAATTGGCACTAAGTAAGTGAGATTTTGATACTCTATTTGTGCATAATCTTAAAAAAAAAATTAAATGCAACAAGCCTAGGTTTTTAACCGGTGTTTTATCTTTTGCAAACAAGATGAAGGAAAGTAAGGAATTTCTAAAAATATTATTTAGATTTTTTTATTCTGTTGGTCCTCCTATAGTATTAAGTAGAACAATATTTCAAAGTGTCTGATTACATTAAACACATATGGGACCACATACACTTTTCTCACAAAAAAAGAGAGCTCAGCTAAAGTAAATTACATGGATCAACTCACAAACTGCACTTTAGAAGGTTGTTCATTCTGTGTCTGAATATTAATGTGGAAGTAAAAAGATGGCAGCATAATTAGTATTGGTTCATCTAAAAGATAAAGGTAACTGAGTCAGGGAGTGAACTTTTGGAAACAACATGCAAGTAAGCAAAGCTCTTTTCTTTAGTTGTAAAGCATTCAAGTAACATCAAACACGAGAATATACTATATAACATCACCATTTTGTTCCGTGTATTTTTTTACACACCTCAAACACAAAAATGCTTAAAAATATATGCCTGAATAAGAAAAAGTGCTAAATAATGTTAGATTACATAATCCGCTAAGATATTAAAAAATTAACTACTCTTAAAAAAATAGGAATCAAGTCAATTTTGTCATTATATTTAGATGAGCATTTCTTCAGGCAGATTGTCCAGCATCATGGAAAGAGACAGGAGGGTTGCAAGAGAGATTGTTATGCTAAGTAGTTTTGGTAGGAAAGATAAGTAAGTAAGAGCACAAAAATCTGTGTAATTTACAAGTCAATATCATAAGGCTGCCCAAGGGCAGATTATTAGTATTTTTTGAAAGTGTCCTAAGACTATTAATAATAAATAAGCTGTTTTGTGAATCTTAGCCCTAAAAGCTTTCAACTGCCTAGTGCTTCCGATGTACATGTAGGAATATTCCACCAATATCCAGAGCAGTACCGAGAACTAAAGAGCTGAAATAACAGCTTACTACAAATGCCAATAGTAGAAAAAAAAGTCTCAAGCATAAAAATTCTTGGATTTATGTATATGGTTGGTCTACAGGAAAGATGCTGCATCGGGAATAATAGAAAGTTCAAATTCCTGCTATAGCATGTAAGAACAGGTTCTTTCACAGAGTTCCTTTTCTAATATAGGTACTTGGTTTTTAATAACAATGCTTTTTAGATTAAAGAGTAGCAGAAGATAGTAAAATAAGGACTAACAAGTTTTGTATTAGAACCAACTGATTGTATAACTCATTTAGAATATTATTCACATGAGACACGAAACACGAAATGTAGCGTTAAAGAAGGATGCATTTATTCTCCAAGCTGTGAGCCATGAGCTAAGGCTCTCCAGCAGGCAGATTATAAAGAACTCCTACGCTTGACTGCACAGACTCGTGCACACCTTCTTCCTTGGGACTTCTCCTCATGCAGCTGCAGTTCAATGTGCAGTTTTGATCCTGCTTTGTATTAAGTGCAAACACATCTATCACTGGCCTTCTCATGGAATCTTTATTTTAAAAACAACATTTTAAAAATTTAGTTTTAAAATTAGTCAGGGTACTGTAAGGCAATTGTGTAACATTTTGAATTGGCTTTGCCCAGATCCTGCCGCTGCTCTTCATCTCTGCTGTTCTTCAAACTGTTCAAAGTACTCTGACTTCATGACACATCTCGAATATTTCTTTCCCATTATTTCTAATAGCAAAGGCTCACAGCTTTTTGCAGATACATGAATTTGAATATGTTGCTTTGCAACAATAAAATTAATTTCAAGTGTTTTTCCTGGTTCTGTAGCCTTTAGTATCTTTGACTGTATATGGATATCAATGCTTAAAAGGCCATTGTCACCATTAAAAATCCTTGGTGAAAAGCACTTAGTTTGCAAGATTCTGAAACACTGATCTCCCTTGTCTATAAGGGGCAGTGAAATAAACCCAGAAACTAAGCCAGGCACACATTTATTTTGAGTATCTAGCTGATCATGTTTCCAACGACATCATTCTTTCCTGCACTACCTTCCAAAGTATTATTTTTCTCCCTTATTTGTTGTCTTTTATCTGTCTGTCTTTAGGCTTTGGCTTCCTTGCAGTAAAACCTATACGACCTATAAAGTGTCAAAATATTTATGAAATTATAAAATAATACAAAACAATACCAATAAACCTCCAGCAACAGAGCTGGTGATCCTAAGAGCCTAAGGCTGCACCATGCCTGCCCTAAAGCTCTATCTTTAACCAAGGTGCACTGCCATTTACATGACTTGCTGCATTACCACAGAAGTAAACAGCTCTTCACGAGGGGGCCTAACAGCCTCCCACAACATTTGGGAACATCACAAACACCAAGAAACACAAATCAATTCTGAAAAGCAACCAACTAATAGATAAATCCTGGATATGTTTTCAAATTACTCTGCCTCTAAACTCCTCCGTTGAAGGAGATAAGTGAAATCACAAGTGAAAAGAAAAAGAAAACTCAGAAATACAAGGTAAATCACAACCAGAGAAGCAAGCAAATAAATGTCTGCTCACAACCTGAAATGAGAACTATTTTGAACATTACATATCTCCTCCATAAATGTCTGTGCTGGCCATGGGCCTACGGGCCCCATATGCAGATTTCATGTCCTCCAAATTTAGTTTATGAATCAGGAGTACGATGCACAATTTTTTCCTATAGCACAAGCAAAATGAACATCTGTTCACTTTTTGCCACGTAGGTTTATATCTGTGTGGGTGGGTGTGAACAGAGCTCTTGATGTGTAATAGTCCTCCCATCTGCACACCAGGTGGCACTGCATAGTTAATCAGAAGATAATAACAGGCATGAGGAGATTACTTACTTTTTGGGGAAGAGAGAGTAAATCAATCTCACAGAGTTTTTTTTAAAACAAGGTACATTAATGCTTGCACTTTTAATTTTTTTTTTTTTGGTGTGTAATTTCAATCGATGACATGATCTGATTATATCATTGTTTGAATGCTATGTTAATGAACTATGAATGACTGCAATTACGACAAAGGTTCTTTCCACAAGGGATTGCATTTATTTTCTGTGTTTTTTTAATGTACATTTTTAACCCTTGCAAGCAGAATATACTATTTAGAGCACATTTAAGCAACAATCTGCTTAGATTTACTTGGTACACTCATCTAACCCACCATTTCACAGTTTTTAATAGACCTTTGAATACCCATATACAATAAAACTAACTTTACAGCAATTCAGTGCCAGAAGATGGAGGAAGAAACAACAATCTTCATTGCTCAATGAGAAGTTAAGTACACAGTTAGCTAGTGCTGCAAGTTTAACTTCAGTGTTTGTAGGTTTAAAGTGTCTAAGCAATTTCTGGGAATGGGAGCTTTGGATTTTTGTAAAATCCAGTCTAAATAAAACAATATTTGAGGATATATTTTTATCTGATATTCATCTAAGAAGAACGTAAATGTTATATAAAACACCTACATTAAGATAAAATATTATAGAATAAGGATAGAAGTTTCTATAAAAGTTTTCAGATAATATGTTTATGGTGATAGCATTTCTATGTAGTTGTTTGAATGTCACATGAAAAATGTCGTTAAATGCTTTAAATATTTAGTTCATTCATTTTTATTCAATTAAGTAGTTCTATAAAGAAACTGTTTCGCATTTTCTCTTTCAAAAGAATATACAATGCTTTGTGGAGTTTTAAAAGACAGAACCACAGAATCATGTTTACCAAAGAATGCAGCTGAACTTCTAGAAGGATGCGTAATAAAAGCCTGGTATCTCTGCATTTGCTCTGACAGCCATGAGAGACACATACACACAGGAAGAGACACAGTAACACAAAGCATTCAGACTGCTCTGTTCCCCATAGGATATCCTTTGGCTGCCTTACTCTGCTGTCTCTGAGGACCATGTGCTCTCTCCTCTAGCCCCTCACCCCTTCATTGATTTCTCCTTTTGCTCTCAGCATGCTTATTCTCTGTTGCCCCGAGTCTCTATGGTGTTTACAGAAGGCAGCAACTGATGCAAGACTTTTTTCTTTAAAAGCAAAATTTTCAAACTGATTTGTCAGTTCAGGCACAAATTCTTCACAAACCCTTCTTATCAAAAAGCAGAGCTGATTCAAGGTAGAGCACACTGAGTAATCTTTCAAGTCAGGACAGGATGGGATTTTTTTCTATGCTTACTTTTACAGATTCGTTTTAAAACTTTGAATGTTTAATTGGGAGATTTAATTCCTATTCATTAATGTTTGTGAGTAACAAACCCAAAAGTTTTGTAACTGGAAGAGAATTGGAATTCTAAGATGAAAATTTTAAGGACTCTAATTCTTCATCTCTAATTTTTAATTAGCATTTTTGATTGCCCAATGAACTAAGTTTAGAAATTGCACCTACCTAAATGACAATGAAAAAAAGAACTAAAAAAACCACAGTAGAGACTCCAAGAATATTGTTACTCCCATTGTTTAGCTGCTACCTTTTGGACTTATAAAAATTATCATGCATGCTATTGTCTATCATTACTTCTGTTTTAAAAAGTGAGAATCGTGGACTACCCTCTAATACTTAGGTTAGCTGTAATCTAAAATTGTGACTGCTGGAGAAAACCAGAAGCATGGTGTTTCTCTTACATTGCCATTGCCCAGCTGGATCCTTACTGCTTATCCGGGTAACCGTGAAAGTTTTTCCTAGGATTTAGTCTTTCCTAGTACAACATGTGTCCTCATAACCCCAAATTCCACATCAGTCTTCACAGCCAAATTGGGAAAGGTAAGACGGAGGTAAGGTGTGATTCAAACCGAGGCCCCAGAGGTTGCCAAAGGTTGGTGACACACACTGGCCACCTGTTTGTTTCCAAGTCTAGAACATGGTATTTTTCTCAACTTTGAAATAGTGACTAAATGCACCAGACCTACTGACTGGAGAGCATCTTTCCCCTTAAGATAAACCACTACAGCCTCAAAGCCTCAGTAAGCAAAGAATTGAAGCAAAGCATCCTTTTTTATTATTAACCATTTCAAACAAGTCTATTAACCTGTACCCTTTTGTGAACTTCTTAGAAATTCTTTACCTCTCATGTCAAAAACACAGCAAATATCTGATCAGAGCACACTTTTAACCTGTCCAAACAGCTCTCACAAAAAGCCTTTGCTATTCTTTTTTCTTCAATATGGTCACTCGTTAGAATGCTCAGACCTCAGTCACCTACATTTTAGCATCAATAGAACCTGCAGTGGAGGGCACTTTCCCTACTGCACACAGTTTTCCCACAGGCAATAGATTTTCCCTGATGCCTAACTGTGTGCAAAAAAGTTTTCAAAGTTCTCTTTGCAACTCCACCTGCCCTCAGGTAGCTGGTTATTTACAAGTGCTCTTCTGTTTCATGAATCACACATGGACTTTTATACAATCCCAACTGACAAAATCTCGAGTTCCATCTCATTTGCAAGACTAAAGGATGTGCTTTTCCAAAACCACATTGCTGTGAAAAAGTCCTCTCACACTGTACTCTCATCCCATCCGGGATTTCATATTCTTTTACACACTCATTTACTTTTTCTTTTTTCCGCTAACAGGGAAGATTGAGAACTACCACATTTATTTTCCATCAAGGTACAAATTCATTCAGAAGCAAATTACAACAAAAAATAAATCTTCTGTTTTATGTAAGTAGCTCTATAATTATTTTACCCCTATGATTCAGGGTAATGTTCAAATGTGATGTTTCATTGAATATGTTTGTTCAGCAGGCAAAGAACACAAAAAGAAATGCAGTTCAGACTCATTATGGAAAAGCGGCTGTTGCTGAGAGCTTATAAATGCTGTATTGCATTAATATAGTTAACTCCACAAATATGCAACCCCTTGGCATGTCCTTCCCCTCTCACTACCAGTATGCAAGGCTACATCACTGTCCAGTGTCTTACACAGTGCTGCAAAAGTGAGATGACAGGCAGACAAGGGGGTACAGAGAGGGACCAACTTCATCATAAATGCAAGGAAGCTTCCAATAACAAAATTTTGTAGGTACACATAATCCTTCATTAGCATTTATACCCTCTGTTTCCTAGTACAATCAATGAACACATGTTTTACAGGAGAATTATGCTTCAGCTATCTTCTCTTGTTTATTAAAATTCTGGCTGTGTCCCTTTACCTAGCATCTGTATGGCAAAATGTTGTCTGGATATATATATCCACATATAGATTTATTTCTAACCAAAAAATATTTCATATTAGAATAGCTTTATTAAGGTCAGAAAATAAACCTACATACATAAACCAAACATTCCAATTCTATGTGAAGTGCTCAGTGGTCATTTTTGCTGACACTAAACTGAACTGTTATTCTAAGCTTCTGAGTCAGAAATGCAGAGGAATGATGCCGATGTTAAAAAAATGACTGAGAATTTTTTCCTAAGTGCTAGACTCACAGAAAACAAATGCTTATGAATTAATCCCTCACTGGTGAGATTTTGCAATGCAGTTTGAAAGACACAGATGAAACAATAAAAAATATAAGTCACACCATTTGCCTTGAATACCATAACATCAAAACATGATACATCAGAATTCCTATACATGGAAGTTCTCTAACAATGTGAGGATTTAGGATTACATAAATCACAACACTCTGCTGTCATTACACAACAGAATAGACCTGCAAAGCTTATTATACTGCATAACCAGATGGTAAACAACAGTTGTCGTTGTACTAAGAATTACATCTCTGTAATCAATAATAGGAAGGAGGAACAGTTGGACAACTTGTTTCCTATTATGTTCACTTAGGCAACGTCTAGATCAATAAAGAGCATTAAGCCTCATACCAACTGTAGACAATGCCTGCTCAACATGCCTATCATATGGCAGCAATGGGTCCAGCTGCACTTCAAAATACTTGTAAATGGATAACAATTTTAATCTAACATTAAAAAGAAGCAATGATTCAAACAGCAGAGAGGTGCAGGACTTCTCTAGTATATGAGAGAAGACAGACCCATGATGCCAGTTTCAGTATAAGCCAAAATCAGCTTATTTTGTTAACCCACTCCATAAGTACATTTCACTACAGCCTATCTGAAGGATGTTACACGTTTTATATGGATAAAAGAAAAAAAGCAACCAAGCATGATATCACTGGCTTACATATAGACTCAGTAATTGTGTGGGTGTAGTAAGCTGTTCGCAAAAATTGAAAACTAAACTTGTGTATCGCTCTAGGCCAATATGGCAATTAATTACAAGCAAATTTGTAGTTCATCCATTTTTAACTATTTAAGCAAACAATAAATCAATTCATTCAGCTACATTCACATCTTACTTAAAGATCTATAATATAAATCTGAAAATTTTAATAACTCTCTTAAGGCCACTAGCTTTAGCTTCCCCATTTTAAAATTTTTCTTATATCCCATACTTCCATAATTCATCAAAATAAAGCTTTCTCCCATCATGCCATTAACAAAGATACAGGTTCCAGTTTATTCCTAGGCAGTCCTTCAATTTCAATAGGACAAAACATGGGACTGTGAGCTCTTCTTACCTATTCCAATAAAGACTGCTTTATAGCCATCTTCTTTCAGGGTACGGAGTGTCATTCCATCCACTGCAAGGCCTTTCCTAAAAATTATCTGAAAGAATTGAAAATCGCTTGGTTTCAATGTGACAACTTGAAAATAATTTCTATTCTTCTATTTCTATGTCTTGCATACAGACACCTCGCAGGATCATCTAGTGAGCAAACAAAGCAAATTTTTTTTTCCCCCCAAACCAGGCTTTAAAGGCCACACTGGCTTTGATTTAAGCAAGTGGCACAAACTACATATGGGTAAAAAGTTCATCTTCAGATGGGGACCACCACAGGCCAGCTTGGTTTCTGCTGTAAGCTAAAAGGTCTAAAGCAAACTAAACAAACAGATAACGCCTGTCCATGGAATGAAATACTGAAGTAGAGCTGAAAATGGCAGTCTTCTACCGTGAGTAAATATCTGTATTCAGTGCTGACTACAAAAGGTTGTAGTTTCACCCATGCGAAAACCTGAATATAAGAAACATGTTGTGGAAGCAAGAACCTCCTTTAGGGAATATGCACTGAACAGATCAACCAGCACTCCAACCAAAACCCAATCAGTTTAGGTTACTGCACAAACATTAGTGAAACCATGACATGACACTATTCTATATTAACAGGGGTTCTGAAGAGAAAGCCAAGCAATGCTCTCTGCACAGCATCAGGTACTTGGCAGGCCTCTAGTTGTGCAGAATACAATGCCAGTCCCCAGGGAAGGATTGTATTGCTTTTTGCTGCACACTCAGAGCTCACCGTCCAACTTTTGAGATCACTAGCTAGAACCTATGCCAAAAAAACCTTCAGTAATGCCAATGGTGCTTTTCTGAATTCAGAAAACCTGCCTGCAAAAGACAGGGTCAGAGATGACAGTAAATCTGAAGAATACCCTTTGCAAATTACAGCATGCCCTGCTCAATTGTAATGAAGCAGCACATTCTGCATGGTAAACTAACAGAGGTTTTCAAAATTACGAATGACATAAGTTTTGATTTAGACTTGCAATTGTTAATTCTAATTTAGACAAGCAACAATGTCCACAGTGCAGTGATTGGTGTTCATTTATTGAAAGAAATAACTCACAGCAGTCAAAACACACTTATAATCTATACTTGTTTCTGTTCAATTAGTTTTTACTTCCAGAAGCAAAAGCTGAATTTTTTTTCCAGAGTCATGCTCCACCACCAATCCTGCTCTGAGCAGCCACTGCACAGGCTGAGCACCTGGAGTAGTTGTAAGAGTGTAAGGGACCGGGAACAGTGTTTGCTGCATGTTCAGGTAACCAGCGATGGCAATCCCTGTGCAGAGGTCATGCAGCTGGAGATACACACACCTTCTGTTCATCACTCCTAACCCCAAGGCCTTTGAGCACATAAAGTGTGTGTGATTCCTCTTCTGATATTTCATACTTCTTGACATAGGTATGTGTGTTTTTATCTCCGCATCTTAGACTCTCTGAACTTGAATGCTTTCCCCCAGGTTTTTTATATCACTTGTGATTTTACTTCACAAAATGCAATGCTGTTGTGTAAGCTCTCTACTTTGTGATCTTAACAGTTTAGCCTTCAAGCCACTGTGTATCTTGTTTGTTATTCAATCTGCCTGTATTTCATTTAATATACTTTTCAGGTTGGTGGGGAAAAAAAAGGCAGAGGTAAAATACAGTTTACACTACTTAAAACACTGACTTTCTTTGTCTTTGGATATTTAGTACGAATTTTATCTGAGGTGAAAAAGCCACGTACTATTGCAATCCTTAAAACAATACAGTCTCCATCCTCACTTGCAACAAAAGACATTCCATAAATTGTCGTTACATTTTTTTATCCTGTTGTGTACATATGTTATGAAAACCTAATGAAGGAATTTAAACAGCAATACTATTTTATGTGAGGATTCATAATACTTCTAGGGCCTAGCTCTGTAATCCTTATTCAGCTGACTAATTCTTACTAATTTCAGTGGAATTACTTGAATAAACAGCACTACTGAGCATTTACACAACACACCATCTTCCACCACAGATTTGAAATGCTTTAAGTAAACACTAGAAAATATTTCCAGCTTAGAGAGGTATAAAGCTAAGGTACTTATTTAACCGGCTTGCCAAAGGGTCAATTGCAAACCAATGGCAGAGCTTTGAACCAAATTTACATTGAGATTCTCTGCTGCACTCCAGAACCGCAGAGGACTTGCAGGTCAAGATGACGTGGTGGCTCCATCAGTCCATTCTGGAGACCCTGTCGTAACATGAAGCCCTGGGAACTGAGGTTGGCAGAGGATTCTCAGGGGTCTGTGCCCAGCAGTTTTGTCTGAAGTTGTCTCAGTGCTCTGTTTAACCCCATCCCTAACTAAACCACCATTCTGTCTTCTTTTTCAAGGGTTTCAAAGGGAACTTTAAAGTAGAAAAACAGACCTGTAGCACTTAAAACCTTATCTTGCATCTTACCAGCATTTTTATAAAACCTGGGCAGAACAGTGTACTCACTCAGGTCTTGTGACAACTGTCTCCTGCTTTCATAATACGAATCAACATGAAAGATTCCAAGAAGAATTTCTTGCTTCACTGAAAGTTTTAGTAATGTGTTAAAAATAAAGTATCCCTCCTGGTACTCAAAAATTTGATCCAGTGATACATTCTAAGTTTGTAATTTCTATTAAAATGTGCAGCAATTGTAAATACTATCTAAATCTTCAGCTCAAGTTCTCAATTAACAATAAATCGCTGTTCCCATTATCTATAAACAACACACATTTATTTAACAGAATAATGCATTACTATTGCTTTCCAAGAAGTTGAATAGACTGTTGTTGTTTATAACAGATGATCATGTTAACACTTTAATTTGATGCATTTTATTATAAAATTAACTTGGATGCAAGACTGTATGATAAACCATTAAGAAAAAAAAATCAGGGAGAAGGAACAAAAGAAGTAGCAAATATGAATGGTTTAAGTAGTGCCAAACTTGCATGAAAAAACTTGATAAAAAAAAAATAAAATCATTCCAATAGCTACAATGAACCCCTAAAGCAATTTAGGAATTTGTTTCTTACAGACAATTAATCACATGCAGGCATGCCAGATGAGAACTATTGATTGCCCTTTTCCAAACTAGTGGCATTCAGACAGGAGACAGACAAATGCCCTGAGCAAGAGGAAGCATCTTCCTGCCTCTGTCTAGCATAGCTTTTAATCGTTCTTTACTAATGTGCATGACATTTTGCTGTTAATCTTTGGCAGAGTTCTTGTTCTTTTTTTTTCTTTGAGCTATACATAGGCAGGATATATTTTTCATTACCTTCACTCCAAGATCCTTCATAAGCTCAGCTTCAAAATTCACTACATCATATGGCAATCGGAACTGGGGGATTTCAGACATACTAAAAGAAATAAAAATGCTTGTGAAATACTCATAACTATTAGGAAAAGATGATTTTTAAATTTGTTTTTTATTATTTTAATTATTAGCTAAAATACTTATAATACACCTTAGTTAATTTTGACATATGTGATTGGTAATGTGTTAAAATGTGACTCTTGACTTTTTTTAATTGTTAGAGTGACAAAAAAGCTTTATTCATCCATTGCTAAAAATATAGGTCAGGAAGGCAGAACCTTGAGGCCAACACTGCCCACACTTGCAGGTAACTATTTAACAAATACTATGTTTGAGTTGTAAAGGACTTCAGCTCCATTTCTTTTGTTCACCAGAATATGTAACACTAAACTTAAGATATCCATTTTAAAAAAGACCTCACGGCTACTAAAAGCAAAGTGACATAGCAGTCTTTCATTAAGCTATCCAGTAAGAGAGAATCAAATTTCCCATACAATTTTTTAAAAGTGTTACATATGCTATTTTGAGCTATGAGCTATTAAAACTGCACCCACCTCCATTTCTACTTCATAAATTTTTTATGATTTTTCAGGATGGACAAACACTCTATCAGCTGTTGATTTCATGTCTGCTTTTTGACTAAATGTGTATTAACTGATATTTTTTCCTCCTGGGGAAGATTAGGAATGACATCTTCAAGTTCCCAGAATCACAGAAGGGGAAAGCTGCAGTGCCAATATAGAATCTCAGTTTATATCTACTGATACAGATCTAATGAATATATATTTATCTCCAGTGAAATGACATCTACATATGCCAGTTCAAAATCTCTACTGTAAAACACCTTGCAGATAAACACAGTGAAGTTATATTTTAGATACTTTTGTTCAATGAAGATAAAAACCTAAATATGCAGAAAAGTAAAGGCTTCTCCCCAGATACTTCTAAGCTTTAAACGGTTTAATCTGTTCCCAAATTAATGAATCTGTAATATCCATAACAAAGCACTGGCACAAGAGATTCACTGCAGCTTATTTTACATATTGATATTGACCACACCATCTTTAGCATCTAACTTTGACAGGCCAGAAGAGCTGTATTTATTTTAAGTTGCATCAACTTTAATTATATTGATAAGAAACTGGTGTTCTTCCTTAGTTCTAATACTGCCCTTTTTACACCTTTCTTGACCAGTGTGCAATGAGAAGTGTTGTAAATATCAGATATAATGAATGTGTCAATACAACTTTCATAGGTCATGCTAAATAAAGGTGTCTGAGGCAGAAACTAATGTATCAATATGATTCTGCAACAGAGATTCAATAAAGAAATCTAATCAGAAAAAGGAAAGTGCTATTTTCCAAGCCACCTATGTATTTGTTGGAGGCCTGTCATTTCCACAACATGCTCCCAGGACAGTACTGGTTGTGTTACATCACTGTCAGAATCTGTAAACACTTGTTTGCTCTTATTAAACATTTACTTAGTTTTGTGCTGTGAGGTATACCCACATGATGCACATTAACTACGAAAAGAGGCTTTTAATGAAAGTCAACTGATACATCAATAATTCTGATACAATTTCTTTCAGCAGCAGAAGATGCTCTCTGACTCTGCAATGGAGAGACAGAGGGGGAAAAGGAAACGGGGCAGAGATGGAGGAGGGATGCAGTGGATGCGAAGTGTGCCTCAAATTCACCTCTACCTCAAATCTGCCCCAAGCCAGGGGTGCTTGGACAGGTGCCTGGTGTTTCTCAAATTACTGTTGCTCCAGGGGCAACTCCTTGGCCTAGTGAGAGAAGTATTTTGGTGGGTTGCAAAGCAGTGGCAGAGGTAGAACAGTAAAGCTTGTTCATGGTCTCCAAGCAAGAGCATGGTGTGCTCATGCCTACTCTACTATAAAGCACAAATTTTACACAACTGGTGAAATGTAGGAAAACCTGCCCATAAATATGAAAAATCCAGACACATTCAGAGAAGCACAGATTATGTTACATTTAAATATCCCACCACAGGAACTGCAATCATTAGGCACCTTTCTAGTGTCACAATATTACGAAAATTAGCTATGATGCAAGAAACATCCTAACTAAAAACAACTGGAAAAAACTTTAAGAAGGTACAAACATGGCCATTATAAACAGCTGATTCCAAATACAAAAATGATTTGGTCTCCTTAGCAATTTGCAATAGTTTAGGAAGCCTTGGAAACACACCCATAATAACCTAAATTTGTTAAAAGATGTGCTGCAAAGACTTAGAAATGCAGTAATGGATGCTCGCTGACGCAGGCCAGCCCCCCTTCTGTTTCAAGATTAAAATAAGGACAAAAGGAATTGATGTCCTTAAACCACACATGAACATTTCTACGGTGAATGGAAGTAAAATTTGACCTTGACTGACACACGTTCTTTAAGACTCAAAAGAAAGAAATACATTTTAAAATACACCCTTTGACCATTAAGGATACTAACAGAACGGGCAAAACTCCGTGTAAGGCTTTTTGCAATAGGAGAAACAGACAAAACATTATTTTAAATTCAACTTAAACCATGAAGAACTGAAGATCACACTGCTTCAAATATGCAAGCACATATTAAGCAACTGTAGCATCGTACTATAAGCACTGAGGCAGCTGCAGGAAGTCCTGCTTTGTATTGCCAAGTCCAACCTGAGTCCAACCTGTTACCACAAAAAGCCTTTTTGTTAAAAACCTCTCATTAATTCTGACTACTTTACAGCAACAAAACTCATTTTACGCTGGTATTTATGATAGCATGTGCTACTCAACAGGTGAATAGGTATTTCACATACTAAATTTGCAATCCTCTACGGTAACTAGTTCAAGTAAAACAGCTTCACAGTTAAATGCCTATGGATTAACACCTTGGTAATTAGGTAGAATAATTCTGAACCTCACTGGGAAAAAATGCAAGTAATCAGTTCAACTTCTCCAGAATTGATTCTCTTTCTTGCAGAGCACTGAATAAGTATTTGACATTATGACATTATGGATCAAATTCATTAACCGTGTCAACTCTATTGATTTCAGTGATGCTGCATTAAGAAATGTAAGTGCATCACCCTCCTTTCTCTCTGTTGCATTACATTTTGTATTATTTAAACACATTGTGTGAATACATTTTGTACTCTTTCACATCTTACATTGCAAAACTTAATTTTGATTTTGAATGGCTTGGTATCCACTAGTCAGTGTCTGAATTATCTTATACACAGGGATTCCAACAAACTTACTAGATTTGATCACAGCCGTTGCTACAGTGGCAAAAAGTCATTTTCTAGTGCAGAGGACTGACACCATGCAAATATCAGCCAAGGGTTTACCATACAGGAAAACTGCAAAGGTACCTTTCTTTATGTATTTGTAACTTTTTGAAGGTTGAAAATTGCAGGGGATTTATTTCACCCATATTGTATGGTCTGCTAAAGCTGCACCCATGATTGTCACTGTCACCTTTATTAGCACAAGGTAGTCCATGAAAGCATTCTAAGCCTAAAACTCTCCATGAAATTAGTATCTGTCTAAAACATTTTAAACATTCTTTCACTATCGCTACAGTTACTTAATCTTGTTTTAAAAGTTTTGGATAAGGGAAAATGGTTCCTGACACAGTTTTCTAATATGTTAATTTGATAACAATTGCACCCTGAAATTTAACAGGTCATGTGAAAAGAATATAGGAGATAGCCACCAGATTTCCAGTTAAAGCTTGCCTGTAAATGTAGCTCTTTTAAAACGAATGATCAATTATTTAAATATAAAGTTACTTTTACAGATCTGAAATTTTCTACTCTCTTCCTTTGCTAAAAGTAGAGGGATCGCATGTAATATATGTATGTACAACAGTTCTCACTCTGTTTTCTACAATAACTGGAAGCAGTGCTTTGTTATCATTGTTTTATTACCTTAAGCCCCCAAGGTACTCCTGCTTTTCAAATATGGTGATGTTCGAATAGCCCAATCGAGCCAAAAAGGAAGCACAACTTAAACTTGCAGGTCCTGCACCAAGAAGAGCTATCTTCACCTGATATGCTTCAGGCATATCTTCCGGAGGAGGTAAGGAAGGGTTTCTGATCTGAGGAATATTCATGGCTTTGAAAACCTGAAAAGCAACGCAATCAACAGGTTAAATACTTTACATACCCTCCTTAAATTTTATTGTGAATGACATGATGGAAGCTTCTACTAGTACTGTCACATAGCTGATATATTATAGCAGATTGCATCACAACATTATAGGGGTTTCCAAATGACATGATGTGTGCATTTGTGAGGGACGTTGTATTTGCAGGGTTTGGTCCTTTCAGGGGTCTCTTTGTCTTAAAAATCTCTGAAGTCAGATCTTTCACTCCTGTAAATTTTACAGAGAAGACGGAGCCAGTCTACCAGTAACAGAATAGGAATGCAAAGTCATCCAGATGGCAGAGAATCTCTGCAATGCCAAAAAATTTCCCTGCAAACAAATTATTCTTACTAGTAAAAAAATACTTCTGCAAATAATGCAAAGGATTATAGTGCCAGTAAAGGGGCTTTGCTTCTTCAAGAGACAACCTGTGTGATCCTAGAAAAATCACTTACAGCTTAAATTTTTAGAGGTGGTAGGTAACAAACTTTAGGCGGGTTGGAAATGTTTTTTAGGAACCACCCTCAGTCTCCAGTGCTATATTTTCATGGTAATCCACGCTTTAGATGCCTCCTCTAAGATAATTTTTATAGGACTTTTTTTTAGTTTCTTATCTATCTCATATGTTGTCCACTTTTTAATTGGGTTTCCAAAAACTGCAGACATACCTGAAAATTCGACTGTTCTCCCTATGTCCCAATTATTCATTCACCTGCCTAATGGTGATGATCTGCTCCAATCTGTCCTGACTATTAAAAATACTTTGGAACAGTCTCTGCCCACTGTTGTGCATTTCTACAGAACCCAACACAGTGGGGTGCTAACCTACAGTTCTTCAGATTTGCATTAAACCAGTTCTTTACGCAGGCATACAGGTAAGAGGTGAAGGCAGAAGTATTCTGCATTCCCCAAGCTAGACTTCACTGTCCTCTGCATTTATATACATTGTAGGGAATGGAACTGAGTCTATATCTTGTATGATCTACAAAAGGAAAGAACAGACTTACAGCCTTAGAGGCTACTAAATATTAGAAGCATGGAAGAGCACAGAAAATCTTCTTTTTACTTGGACATTAGGGGGAAAAATGTTTAATCCAAGCAGTATATAACTGTAGCAGACAAAAGGATTCCAGAGTGCATTGCATGGGGATTCTCAGTCGTATCACAAACACCCTCAATGCAGCACCTCAAAAGCTACCAGGAGACCACACTGCTCCCCACCTATTTCAATGCAGAGCTGTGTTCCCTAAGTACTAACTAGTCCTCTAAAATACATACACTGTCATTTGCCTTAATAAAAATCATATTTAAACTATTTCACAAGCTTACCAACAGATTTTACTTTCCTTAGAACTCAAGAAGCAAAGGGTTTTCAAGTTAAACTTTGGCAATTCCACTCGTGATTAGAATTTTTCATTTATATTTTGAATCAATGTTCATTTTCTTCATGTGCACTTGAGCACTCATGCTAGGTAAACCAATGATTAGTCCCTTCCCTCTCTGAAATTTCTGTATCAAACTCCCCCAGTCTTTGTAAATTGACACAGCGGTTTAACAAACTGCATAAAGCAAGAGACAGATAATTGTTTTAAAGAAAGAATCATTTAAACCTGACAATTCATACAATATGGGAAAGTTTAATGTGGTTATTAATGGATTTCACAGGCTGAAAAGCTCATATTGTACTGTGAAACTAGACTATGATAACCAAAATGCAATGATATTTCTAAAATGTCTGCTTTGTTAGAGCCATAAGAAATTGCCTGAATTATACCAAATTTTCGTTAGTCTCAGGTAGCTGTTTAAGAAGGCTATTCAGTAACAAAAATTATGTAACTTGCACATTTAATGTGTATATTGAACACTCTGAATATGCATATGCTTAACAAATTTATTACTAAATTTACTTTATTGTTAACGTAACTATTTTGTTATATGTATTATTGAATAGTCATACCCATCAAATAAATGTTACACTGAAGTTCCACACTACTGTAGTGCAGTGCTAAGCTTCAGAAACCAAGCACTCATGCAGAAAATCCTAGGAGTTCAGGCTGAATGGTCAACTTTAATTCTGCCTATTTGCAAACAGGGTGAAAACTGTCTTTATGCAGCACAGCCAGCTTGTGTGGCAGTATCTTGCCATCTGGAATTCAGTGGCAGTTTTGCATATTAAGGCTGGCAGGGTAACTGTGTGAAAATAGCAAACTGCTTTAATGCATTTCAAAGGATTTTTACTCACCTAATGGTGAAGTTTCCCTATACTGCAATTTACTTAATTAAATATCACTGAATTCCTCTGTATAAATCCTTTGGTGGCCAGAGATGAGTAACTGGCAAGCAAGTGTTCAGTGGCACATTACATGCAACTGTCCTTTCTGCTCGTAATCTATTCAGACTGTGTTCAGGATGAAGGTAAAATTCAATACTATTACCCTTCTTTTCACTTTTCCTTCAAAAATACAATTTCTTTTCTGTTTGGACAGAGTTTTTCCTTTGTTTCGCAGGGCTTTTTAACCAAGACCCAGTCAGGAAAATGAGACCAAATGATGAATTTTAAAGCAGACTCTCAGTGAAAAGACTCAATCATCATCCTCATGTCTGCCTTTCCTTCTAGCTCTCTCTCATACACAGTCAAAAGAGATTAGATAGATTAATAATAGACATTAACAACATTAGGCATTTATTCTTCAACTTTTTATCAAATATGATGCAATTATTATTACTTCACTGCCTAGGGCCTATTCAAATTAAACCTACATTGATTCTGTCCACTTCTTATGCCTCATGTCCATTAGGGTCCTCCAACAGGACATTCCAGCTTATAAAACTTGGTGCTCAAGTGAGATCCAATTCAACCACACCAAAACAGCCAATCAATTCTGCTAAGTTCCAACAACTGAAAAAAACCTCTCTTGATTCACACATCTATAATACATTACACTTTTCCTCTTTGCATCACTTCTGTGTATAAAGGTGTGAGAGCACTTGCTCAATGCTTTCTACAGTATGATTCTCTATAGTAAGAAATCTCAGAGTTTGTTGTATTCTCTGATGTAAATAAAGCATTCTTTCACTGCAAAGGACTTGGTTCATATTCCGAAACATTCAACAAAGAGCATAAACCAAAATATATAAAAATAACTCATAAATTTGTACTCCGGTTCCACAAGATGTTCCACTTAAGCAAACGACAGTGGTTTCAATTGCTGAGCAACTGATTCCAGTTCAGGTTTCCTGGAAAGTTTTAGCCAACTCATTTTAGCTACTTTTCAGAATGCAGATAGGGAAAAGCTTATTGTTACCCTCATGTAATAAAATTCTGGTTCTTTTCTTCACTACCCCACTCTTGTATTAGCATGTTTTCATGAAAAGTGGTGACATTTGGCAAAAAGTAGCAGGTGACTCAGAGAAACGTATTTTGCTAAACATATGAAAATAATTTTATGGCATAGTAAGAATGAATTACGTGAGTCTAAAACATTTAAAACAATTAAAAACAGGTTATAAATTATATTTAGGGTTTTTACCTCAAATTTCATATAAATCAAAATAAATTAAAGTAACTAATTTCAGTCAAAGTGACACTTAATGCTACGGTTTAGTTGACAAGGTGGTCTTCGGTCAAAGGTTGGAGTTGATGATCTTGGAGATCTTTTCCAACATTTATGATTCTATGCTCCCTGGCAGTGTTAGAGGCCAGGCTGGATGGGTCTTTGAGCAACCTGGTCTAGTGGAAGGCATCCTTGGCCATGGCAGGGTATTTGGAACTGGATGATCTTTAAGCTCCCTTCCAATACAAGCCATTCTACGCTTCTATGATTGCATAAAATTATTTTTGGACTATGACAAAAAAAAGGAATTAAATAAAACAGTACATAGATTGAAAGTTTAATCTGAGTGTTAAAATGTAAAAAAACCTTTGTCTAATCCTACAAAACCAGACCATCAAAACATACTTACTTTGTATATCCAAGATATACACAGAAGGACACATTTCAGAAGGACAAACAGAAGGACAACTGAAACTTTTCATAATACAAGTTTTGACTTCATAACTAAATCCTTTATATTCTTCAGGCATAATGCTTGGTTCCATGCTTAAAAGGCTCTAGAAATAAGTTTATCAGCCAGGTTTACAGTTAAATATCCTTCACTAAGGCGGTGCGATACCAAATGGCTACTGACATAGACATTATAATCTAGCTGGGATTTATTTTAGTGTGAAACGTATCAGTGTACACTGAATTGTTATCAGATTTTACCAGTGCACAGACAGTAAAATACAGGCAATGAAATCAGGAACATTTAGGAACTGGTTTTATTAGTTTCACACTTTCCCACTGGTTTCCATGGATATTTATCTGTAGGCTGGTTTACATTAATATGGGGCAGTTGAATATTTAAAGAAGAAAATCATATTCTGCACACATTTTAATACGAAATTAAGCAAATTGCATGCACAGTAATCTTCTTGAAGTTGTCAAGTTACATGATCACCCAATTAATTCCATTTAATTGCAGTGGATAGCATATGATGTTACAAGAAGTGCTTTTTCCACAGACATGCGCTAGTTATGAAACCTTGATTTTCCCTCCAAAACTGAAGAGCTAAAGTTGCAATACTTCAAGTTTTTATTTAAGTGAGTGCTTACAAAACTAGTGCCTAAAACATCTTATTAAAGACTTTTCAAACCTCCATTATTCTAGTTCCAAGATATCCCGTGGATCTAGGACATTGCAGAGTCCAAATCTCAACATTTCATGAATCCCACCACTAAACGGACATAGCAACATTCAAGCAAATTACTTAAAAAAAAAAAAAATATTTAATATCTGTAAAACATGCTATAGAGAAGTTTATATAACTTGCCCAAATAACAGCAAATCTTTCAGCATTGGCCTGAGAAATTAGAAGTCCCCAGATTCATCCCCTGAACTATTGTCTGAAGGGGGTGGTGTACTTTGTACAATCCTGAAATTTTATTATTATCATGGACTTAAAAGAGAAAAAATTACCTAAAGATGTACTAAAATTAATACTGAGAAATAAAGGGCTTTTTCTACTTGTCCTGCTGCCTTAGCTCCCCAGAACAACCCTCTTCTGCTGATGCAGCACGTGTATCCATGCCGGTGATGATGCCCAGGCTGGTATTTCAAGGCCATCCAGCTGCAGGAGTGGCAGCCCCATGAGAACCACCTTCTCCTCACACCTACACTACAGACTGATCAGAGCTGTCAATAAACAACACAAAGAGGGACCCTAAGCCCAAAGGCACAGTGCACCACTCCACGGCAATCCCTCAGGGAAGACATTTCTTCCTTGACTGTGGTGGGCTGGGGGAGAAGGGAGGTTCAGCACTCAGGTTCCTCAGCAGAATGCTCCTTCCAGCCCAGGTACTCTGCTGAGATGTCCCTAGGTGAGCAGCAGGTAAGCTCATACAATGCCTTTTTTAGGAAAAACACATATCAAATCTCCTTTTCCAATTTCTTTTTGCTGCAGCAGTAGTCAGAATGTATCTGCAAAGAGGAACAAATCACCAGAACTGTAGCTGGCACAAGAGCCATGGTACTAAATGATCTAGTGTTTATATCTAGTATGCAGAGATTAAAATAATACATTTTCTATTTAGCTTGTGCTGCACCATTCAGAATGATTAAACAGAAACAGAAGAGAACCTTTAGATTCAATAAAGTCTATCCAAAAATGTAATAATTTGAGAGTTTCTTACTAATACTACAGCAGATAATGTAATAGATCTTGCTTCCTTTTTACTACAAGCTTGCAAACTTGTACTTGAGCAACCAGTGATTTTAGTTCATTTTGGGACTGCCAGCCATATACCTCAAGCTTGTATGTATCGTCGCTGCAATCTCAGTATATTTTCACTGAACTTGTGCTCAAAAAATGGATGTTTCCTGATTCTGAAGTATTGAGCAAAGGAGACAGATAAAGACATTAATATAATTTTGACCTGTGCAGTAGCAGGTGTAACCTGAGCTTGACACTCGTCATTTATAATAGCGAGCTTTTACTCCATGTTATTCTCTAGTTGCAACAGTTACCATGGCAACTGCATCCCAGTATACACATTCTACATCACAAATACAAACGGACATTTCCTTTTTTCTACTTAAACATTTAATTGTCAAAATTCACATTTTTCCAGGCTGGATTACAATTCACTTTGAGAACGAGCCAAACATAGTTACAAAACTATATGAAAGGGCAGAAGGTAAATGCAGGCGGCATAAGGTGCCCTTTTTTTTTATTGTTCTACCGTATGCAAGACAAATATTTTACAATTAGGGAGCTTTATCTGCAGTATGAACAGATGATCAGTCATTGTTCAGAAGCACAAACGGGCATACGTCATACCCATATATTTTCCATTTTAAATCCACATTCCTGCTTTACTACAATTGTATCTATTATCTCAGCTAGCAGTTGTGTCCTTTTATTATTGCTCACTCTCATAATGCATCAAGTGTATGATCCTCAGACTAATTCCAAGGGAAAAAAAAGCCTAAAACTGGCTTCATGCACAATGGAGTTTTCAGTAAATAAGCCCCTGTGGGACAAATACTACACCATGCATGAGAATCACCATGCAGCTCTTATTAAGACTAACACATGTTGCATGCCTAAATTACACAATTTGCTAAGTTACTTGTATAGGTAGAGCTGTGAGCACACTTCGTTTGCAGTATCTGGGCCAATTCCTGTATGAACAGTAGTACCTTGCCATTTTCTTCAATATTATAATCTATATTTTTATAATGATTGTTACTTGGAAGCACTACCATTATATTTTTTCAGCTACACCACTTCCACCATAAAATTTAACTGAAAAGTAAAAAAGTACTAATTGCAAAAGTTACTGCCTATTATTACTAATTAAGAGCGCTACAACACATACAAATTCTATGTTAAATAGCAGTAAACCTAAAGGTTATTAATAACAAATTTTTTTACATTCTTCTACAGTTTTTAAATGCTAGATGTAGAGAAATATAGCTGCTATGAAAATATAAGGATAATAAAATTTATTGAGATGTTCTTCTCGTTGGGAGTGCCATACAGAACTATATAACAATTTTATTTTGTTAGAACTCCTGAAACTAATATAATTTTAAACAAATTTGAAACATTAGGAGCAAAGCCATTCAAAACTATTCATGCTCTGCAGTTTTCATATCAATCATAATGCTAGCACTGAGCTTTTTTAATAGATTTCTAAAGATTTTTTGAAGAAAAATGACAGATATTTAGCATTATCTATCAAGCCATAATTCCTCTCTATTAATCATAGCATAAGGGCTAAAAGAAGATACAAATCAAATTATAACAGATATTACTTGCATTTGGTTCCTAAACAGTAATATTTCACCATTGTATTTATGATCTACTTGACAACTGCTTAATCTTTTTTGTTTGGTCAGTAGGTTTGGGGGTTTTATCTTTGGTTTTGTGGGGGGTTTAAGGAAAAAAGAAGTCTGCTGTGCAACAAATACTAGCTTTTTACAATATGAAATAAAGGCCATGAGAAGAAAAGCTAATAAAAGTGCCTCTTGACTGATAAAACCCAACTATTGAACATATACATAGAACTAACAGAGTCCAGTGTCTCTAGTCTCATCCTGTAAATGAGATCTTTGGTCTAAGCTGCACTGATTCTTACACTTGTGCATTCACATCTCAAGAAAAATGAAGTGGTTAGCTACTGAAATGACACAGAGGAGAGAAGATTCAGCAACAGCTAGCAGAAGAGTTTATCAGGTGCTCCAGAAGATTTACAAGTCTCCTGGAGAGATAAAAAGAAAAACAGATAAAAGGAGAGCAGCAGCAGCAGGTAGCAGTATTTGCTCATCAAATCATGACCCACAGCCATAGAGAAGAGGGTGTGAAGTCTATGCATGACACCAGAGAAAAATACTGGTCTTATAGATATCATCTGTTACTTCCAAATTGATTTGCATTTCTATTTTGGTCTGTCCTACAAAGTTTTTTTTTCCCCCAGGCTTTGCAAAGCTGACTGGAACTTCATTGTGTGTTTGTAAGTAAGATCAGCCAAATGGCTCATGATACAGAACAGGGGCATGCATATTAGTTAATGACTGTATAGAAATGTGAAATCTTAACACATGCATATGCTGTTTTTAATATTGCCACAACTCCCTCACTTTCATAGAGGCCAAAATCACAATTTTTACCCAATGATATTTCAGATACATCAGATGAGATACCATCTGAGACCTTGAGTTAGGTAAAAATTCTCCATGCCTTCAAAAGAAGTTAACAAACGAGCAGTTGCCTCTTTTTTCAAATGGAAATTGGAGCATTGAAACTACATAATCAAAAGCAATGCATAAGAACCTCAACAAAAACCCACGAGAAGAATTCCTAACATGAAGCAGCAAGTAACAAGGTCTGCTTCAGTAGCCAAAACATGCACCTACCCTTATGAACTAATAAATTTACACATACACACGTGTGAATTTGTATCTATATAAATAGATACACATGGACATATGTTTTAGGTCAACCTCAAACTATGTATTTACTTAGGTTTACTTAAGTGGGACAATAAAAAATCATCTGAAACTTATCTTTGTCTCCAAGCCAGTATAAACACACATTAATTCTGCTATAGAATCTATCCTATGCCCAGAACAGTTCTACAACTCCTTAATGTGCACTTGATCTTTTCCCCTATGCAGTCTATTTGAGTAACATCCACAATTTCACCTGTTTGAGATAAATCTTCCATTATAAAAGAAATTGTCTCAACTACTAGTATGTCTAAAGAATCATCTTGTTCACAAATAGTGTTCCTTATGTTCCTATAATGTACTGCATTACAAAAGCATTCCTAAGCTTTTGAGAGTGCTGTAAGAAAAAGGATAATTATTCTAGCTTTCTATGCCTTTATTTTATTAGTATCAACCACTTTTTTGAAAAAATACATTAACAAAGGCAACCACAGGCAATACTGAACAGTACACACAAAGAATTTAAGACATTTGCAAGTCCTACCTACCTCAGTAGCAAACTGCTGCAATCCACCAATATTAATTGGTCCTTCCTCAGTGGCATACAAATTGCAGCCACCAACACAGAGATCCGATGTTGGACACACCATTCCGCATGTCAGGCCAAGTGGATTGTCAGAAAAAATCATTTTGGCAGCTCCATAATAGTTCTGAGGGAAAAAAAGAAAGAAAGAAGAAATAAAAAAGACAGTTACATACCAATGAAGCAAAAATTCAAACCTTCAAGAGAGAATAACTTTGTAGTAGAATAATACATAAATACATATGTTAAATACCACTGACATTACTTAAATGTACTAACATGTTATGCAAAATTCCATCAAACACACTGAGAATAAAGTAATTTGTGGATTATGCAAAGATAAACTTCAGCTTTTTAGCTTGCAAAACAGTTAAAAGTATCTTCAGTCTGAAGTGGTTGTAGGATTTTTAGTAGCTTAACAAATCTACGTTCAAAAACTACAATTGCTGCATTATGTACTTGGAAATATTTTCTCCATTTCTAAGTCAATTGGACAGTAGCTCAGTTGCAACCCTTGTTGGAGGTCTGACCAGAAAGTGCCAGTTACATTATCAGTTCTTTATGACACAGGAATGAAAGGCTTATTTTACACATCTGTGCAGACCATCTCTGTGGATATTCCTGTCCTTCACACCAGAGCAGTAGAGTAAATTTTCCCAGACACATGATGAGAAGACTTTCCATGTAGCCACCTGCAGATATTGCACTACTGAATTCTTTTTTGAACTCTTTTTCCTCAGCACACACTGATCAGGGCAAACACTTATTCTCCAGTTTCTTTAAATAGCAAACCAGGGAACTGATTAAAGGTGTTAGGTACAATTCACAACTTCAAAGATTCTCAATATTCAGTGGACTTCTTCAGAAAAGGAATAGCCACCAATACACTAGCAAGATTTCTTCCCATAATAAAATTCTAAGGAATGGACATTAGCAAGTTCCCAGTGTCTGAGGCTGTGAGAAAACAACCCCTCATGTTTTTTTCAGCTGGATAATTGTCTTAAGAGGGAGCATCAGAGGAAATGCCAGGAGAGACCTGAAGTGTCATTTAAAGGGAGGGAACTACTGACGGCAGCTCTGCACCTATGTTAATGAAATCATGGTGAAATTAAAGCAAACTTTTTACATATTGTATTTTCTTGTGTATAGTCAATATAGAAGTGTAGTTAATAGTACAGTGTAGTTCTTCCTTCATTTTACCACTTTTCCCAACCCCTCCAGAAGTCCCACCAAGGGAAGTCCATGAAGATGATTAAATCTAAAGTCACCTTTTAAGACCGGAAGACAATACAGTACCCCTTAGAACCAGCACATGGCTGAGGTTCCACAGAAGTTTCTTCAGTGAGAAATTAATGCTGGGATGTCATTCCAGCTTTCTCCACGCTAGAAGTAACCGAGAGGCTGAAAAACAGTATGTCTCCTTCCTCTTCCACCACCTCTTCCATATTCCAATCTTCAGTAACCATCACCAGTAAGAAACTGTTTTCTAGAACAAGTACCTTCACCTGTCCTGTCCCAGGACAGCTGATCCAGAACAGAGAGAAGATGTAGTGGTCAAGCACTGCAACGTACTCGGTCATAGCAGACCCTGCGCAATGCCTGGGACTTTCTGTCAAGTAGGTTAATGCACACAGAAGTGTTTATTCAAAGCAAGTGCTTTGCCACACAGAGTAAGAATTTACTGAGGAATAAAAAGAGCAGTGTCAAGATCTGACAATGTAACCAACAATGAGTAACAAGAATTTGGTTTGGGAGGTTCAAATTCACTACAGGCATATTATAAGACTGAGCATACAATTCTCTAAAGTTAAACCAGATGATGCAGACACATACAGAGATTACCAAGAAAATGCCGACATTCAATAATGTATTTCCAAATATAACTGGACTTCTTGCTCACAGTTGGTCTACTGGACACCATGAGCCTCTGTCCATCACCTGGAAACACAAACCAGCTGCCTAGGAGTACTTTCATGGGATTTCCTTAGACACTGTGAAACCCCACTGAAATTCTAATCCTGGCTGAACAGGCAATCCTTTTATACAACTGTTCTGAGAGAACCTTCAACCATTTCCCCTGTGGTGACTAGTGAAACTCTTTATTATCTGCAACTCTCATTTATTCCAATGTAAAAGAGTATTAGTTAAACTGAAATTGTATGTATCAGCAAATATTTTTGCTCTTCCAGATGAATTACACTGTTTTGATATCAGAGATTATTAGGGATGCTAAAAAAAATCTGTAAAGACACCACAAGCTCAATCTGGCAGCAAAATACAGAAGTCCAGTTATATTGGAGATGTCACTGACACATAAATTTGCAGACAGCAGAAGTGACAGTCAGTGCAGGAGACCCACATCTCTCTGAAGCAGCACTGGGAGACCAGCCCAGATACCCTGCAGCATCTTAAGTGGCCCAAGATGCCCATTCCTCTGGCAATTACATCTAGCCATTCCTTTTTTCTACTCTAAAGGAATAATTACAAACTAGTACTGGTGATTTTTCTACCTAACTCAAAGACAAAATGGTTTTCAATGAACTTGTGTTCTCTTTTATGTTTCACACATATTAGACTTATAGTTTTCCTTCCTGGGTCATCCAGGATTATTATGTTTATTATCTTCAACTCTGGTTCAATGGAAAAAAAGTGCATTTGTATTTAAGCAACTTCATTAAGGATTTTCTACATTTTTCAGCTTTGTAATTAAAATCAAGATACAGACCTAGTTATTATGCCTAGAAAGCAAAGCTGTTAAATATTCCCTTTTTAAAATTAATTTTCTTACATATATAAACTATATTCTCACACTTGAGCTGTGCCAATACAAACAACGTCAACACAGCTGGCACATCTTACTTCTTTTGCAAGCTCAAAGCAAACTTTGAGCACAGCTATGCAACAGAAAGACAGGGTATGCTGAAATACAAGTGACTTCAGAGAGACAGGCCCAGGGTCACTATGGGTATAGGACCAAGATCACAGTTTGTTAAGCGGGTATCTAAGGAAATCTGTCTCAGAACACCATACCACAGTTTGGTAAGAAGGAGGCTGGAACTGAAGACCCGGTGGGAGAAAGGCCAGGTGCTGCTAAACTCTTACTTTGAGGGAAACATGATGGAGCATATGAAGGTAGAGACCTGATTTGGGAAGCTTTGAGATATTGCTGTCATGATCATGAGCTCCTGCAGTGACACTAGTAGTGGTGGCACCTGAGAAAAAAGGAATTGCATCCTCTTCAAATAAGAGTATCAAAAAGTATATAGTACACATTAGCATACTAAATATTAAGACCTTAACTGAAGTGTATCAAACAGTATATATCTTCTAATCTTAGCACCTAAAATATTTTTAACTATAAATTAAAAGACAGTCACATTTGAGAAAAGCAGGGCAAGGCTTCTGCACTGCTTCACTAGAGTGTGTTCCACCTGTGCTAACGTGGGCACCTCTAGAGATGAAAGGGAAGCACAGGTTCAGAATGGACTTGGTTTCCTGGTCTGCCAAAAAATAGATACTCTGTGCTAATTTTACCATAGGTAAACTTAAAACATTCTCTTAGAAGAGCTGAAGTTCCCTTATTCTCCTCTTCTACCTTCCTGAAGACCAGGGTAACCACTGTTCCCATTGCCACTGTTCCTGCTCACTACCAGCGAAAGGGTATCGCCATGTGCTGCTACCACAACTGTGCAGAGGCTCAAGAGCAAGTCCATCTGCAAACCTCCTGCCTGCCAGGGCACAGTGCAGCGTGGAGGCTGGGCTCTGGGCAGGACTTCATGTGCCCAGCTCTGAGTTGCTTCATCTCTTTGTCCCTCTATTCTATTTAATCATTTATCCTGTCTCTACTGTGTAATTATCTAACATACCAAACAATTAGAAAAATGTTTTACAATACTTGACAAAAACTGGCAGATAAATACAGTAAGTCTAGTAAGTTGCATGGAGTGGTGTTATACAAGCTGCATTAAAAAACTGCAAAGCATTGTGTTACTACAGTAATAAATGAGTTTATAGTATGTGTATAGTGTCTTAAATGTTTAGTTACACAAACACATTGTGCTTACGCAGCTTTATCCTTTTTAAGCTGAAAACATGTATTAATGATCATTACATTTATCAGTCACATTAAAAGTTGAATATTCATAGAATATTCACATTTTTTTAAAAAATACTGATCACAAAATTAATGTGTAGTAGGCTACATATAAAATAGACATGCCGAGATGCAGACCTGGCAGGCTGGTAACTGCGCACATGTTGTACACGAGAAAGGATCACAATTAAAGGGAGGCTGGCTTCATTAAAATGACACAGTGCATGGAATAATTCAATCTACCTTAACAGTTTGGAGTAATTTTTGTAGATGTTTAAATAATAAGATGACTCAGTTGGCCAGTTACTTACAGACGTCACAGAGGAAGCCAGTCTAAAACTAGATGTTTCTGAATTTTTTAATGAGATAAATGTCTGCTCCTGCCTTTGTTCATAGAATCTTTTTTCCTGTGCACTTCCATAGAAAAAATTAGTCTAACTGGATAAGATGCTTTATGATTTCCTACATCAAAATGTCAATAAATACTACATTGGTAACACAGGGAACAAAAACAAGCCTTAAACAGATATCAATAATCAGAGGAAAACAGGCAGAGGAGGATCTCCACATGTATCATTTGGAAGCATTATATAATTTGCATGCAAATTAGACTGTTTTTTACTTGAAGAAAACCTATTAAAACACATAGGATCAATACTGAGAGACCAGAAGAAATTGCATTTACTATCAGGAAATGCTTATAGCATCCTTTCTTTCAATGCAATTCAAGAGCTTTTTAAATAAATTCATTATGCATCAGGGTGTTTTGATATTGCAGTTTTCTCAAAAACAATGAAGAATATGCATTATTATGCTTTCTGTAATAAAAATTAATACACTGACTTTATCAGAATTCGGAGACGGACAAAGGAAAGAAGAAAGAAGTCATAATTTCTTTTTCATCTGGATTTAAGTTTAAACAAGGGAGACATAGCAAAATACATGGAAAATATCACCACCTCCTATTCTAGTTCATGTTCTGCAATGGCTTGAAAATTTACTCAAGATGTATTGGATTAAAATATTTCCACAGACCGAAGAGTCACTATTTAAAGTACGTTGTTATATAAGGAGCATTTTTCACACTGACATACACCAGTTCAGATATAACAAGAAACGCCCTCAGTCTGTCAGCCCCCCCAAATATCTTCCGAAGAAGAGTGAACAAAACATAACAGCAACTTATCAAATCATACATATTCTTTATTAAAATGCTGATGATTTTTAATCAATCCAGAAATCTTTCACATCATTTGACTTGTGCCATCATAACAGGACTGTAATTTCACACAGTGTCACTATCTTTTTATGAAAAAGAACGGAAGAAATATCTTGTACTGTCATTTTGTCCTTTGTAGTCTAGAATGTGAGAGATTCCTTAATTGACATAGTGTCATCGCAAAAGTCTATTCTACATAATTACACTACGGCAACTGAAACCAGCTGTCAGCCATTCCATTACACTAAGTACAAACAGACATCTCGAGAAAAGTCACTGCTTCATGTGCATCGATTTAACATCATTCCTACTTTTCCTTTTAAATGCTTTTTTTCTTTTCTTACTATTTTATTTAGTGACCTGAAATATACTAAGATTAACAGAGAAAGATGAATAAAACAGCACTTTCAAAAAACTTGGGTCCTCAAAGTGGTACTTAAAGATTAATTGTGATGCATATCTGTATATAATTATTACCAGTCACCTAGCAGCTTTCTGACTTTCACAATCTTTCATTGTATTAACAGTATCCCACCTACAGTATTTTACATATGACCTGTGACTCGTCGTTTTCTACAGTCTTTGCAATGGCATATAGATGTCTTTTGTTCATTTAGTCAGAGTTCCTTTGGCCCAGAAAAAAACCCATCATTCTGTTTCTCTCACCTGTCATAATCCTATGTCTCTCAACACCCTTTCTCTGTGGCAATCTTCTCTTCATTTATTTTCTCTTAGCAATTCCACAACTTTTCGTATCTTGTTTTCCTCTGTCTACACACTTTTCATTTTTCTTATTTCTAATGTATTACCACAAACACATTTTCCTTTACTCCCTCTTATCTCCCAAACTTCAGATTCACCCTTATCCCTTGGTATCCATCTCTATCTTCCAGTTTGCTCCCTCTCTGATTTCTCCTTTAAAAAAAACAGAATTCACTCTTGAAAATCCCACACAAATTTCCTTTGGTTTCATTTAAACCTAAAGATTCCTCTGAAATCCTAAAGCTTACCCTCGTGTTCCACAAGTTGCTCTCTACTGTTCCTGACATTCATTTCTCCCTCCTCCATTTCCCTGCCAGTGTTCTGCATAGCCCAGGGACAACCTTTTGCCTTTTATCCAGAGGGCAGCATGGCTTTGCTGATTTTGGGGGTTGGGCTGCTTTTTGAGTTTGTTTTCCAGTGTGGGGTTTTTATTTGGTTTGGGGATTTTTTCAGGGGCACTGGGTTCTTTTTTCTTGCTGTTGTTCTTTTTTTAATGCTGGCCTCCACATAGTCTGCTAAAAAGAGTTGACCTGTCAGTGCAAACCAGCTTATCTTTATTATTAAGGGATATGGGAGATGGTCTTTCTGAACACAGAAATAACTGTTGAGTCAATGTCAGGAACCACTGCAATAATGCATAGCTTGAAATGAAAATATGAGAGCTAGTAACAGAGGGCTACAGCGACAAAGTGAGTTCTACGAGTACAGATATCACAAAAGATACTCCTGTACCCCAGTTCTTCATTTCAGACTGAGACTATAAAGGCTGAGTCGCTCACTCCTTACGCCTGTGCTGTGTAACAGAAGTTAATATCCCCATGTGCACTAACAGCTGTTTTTCCATCTACTACTCAACCATAAAGGTGTCTGATAACTAAGCTGCAAGGCTCTCTCACGGAGCACATCAAAGGTAGAGCATATGAGGAGCTGTTGCTTTCTAAGGGGCCGCTTCTCTGGCACGGTTTTGCTGAACAGGAGAAAAGCTGGACAACCTACAAGTGTTCAGGCTGAGAGATGCTTCTGGGAAATTGTAGGAATTTCTGCTGCTGTAAAACATTTGCTTGTGCCAGTCCTAAAGGATGACAAGTGCTAAAGCTCCATTTTACAAATTCTTTCTTGCTTTGACATATCAACACTGGGAAAGGAGGGCAGAAAATCCTAAAATCATTCCTGGTAGTCCTTCAGGGCTAGGGGACAAAGCTTCTCCTGCAGCAGCTGAACACGCTTGGATTCTTTTATTTCTTTAAAAAGAAAAAAAATACACTAAACAACTAAGACAGCACTAGTTCATTATAAAACAAGGAATATATGTTTTGCAGTGTGGTGATATTTAAAGAGGACAGCTGGAAGTCAGAACACCTGTTTGCCATCTTCTGATGTTTAGAAACAAAAATAGTAATGCGTGCCTGGTGAATTTGAAGTCTGGTCTCTGAGAGACACAATTGCAAGGGGTCTTTATGAACCAAGAAACACGAACTGGGAAGACACAATAGAATAGACTGCACCTTTATAAAGTGGAGTTGTAATCCAGTTTGTATGGAAAAAGAGAATGGAAGTTGTGGCCTAAACTCTACTGAGTCACAGCAGCTTACACAATACAGGGTAAGTGACATCCTTTCTCTCCAAGAGGCTCAAGGCTCATTGAGTCTGGCAATTCAATTACCCTCTCAACCCAGGAACAACCCTCCTCCCCTGTCCCTCTTCTACTCCAGAGCTCAGGTCTAATGGCAGAACAGCCAGAACAGCTACATTGTACATGGCCTGTAAACATCTAAAAAGCCTCAGGCTTAAGAGAACAAGAATCCCTGACCCTTTATGATTGCTATTGCCATTTCCCAACAAAACAAACTGCATACAATACAGAGGTTTTAAATACCTGACAAAGTAATTCATTTTCAGTATACTGCTGTCTAAATAGTCTATATCAATAATGAATCATGTTTAAATAAATACCCACGTGCAATACTGCTTACACAAGGATAAGGACAGGGAATTTACTGAACACAATTTTCTCTAAACAAGTAGAAGGGTAACCAGCTGAAGTGAGTTTCTCAAGTGGGTGATGAGAGACTCAGAAGCAGGACATGGACCGCAGTAAGTCTAGAAAAACGTACCCCAATTCCCTGAATTTATTGACCTCAAACACCTGAATGTTCTATGTTTCACCTATTTATTTTTTCTAGAAGCTACCATACATATTTATAAGCTTTTGGATTAAAAAAGAAAGTTTATTTATAAGACAAAAACAGCAAAAACAAATTTATCATATTGAAAACGATTTTCAGTGACATGCAAAATATCCTTGATCATCTTAAGCAAGAACTTCAGTGACAATAACACAAAAATTTTCATCAAGCTGAATATTCAGACTGCTGAATGATAATATCTAACTTACTATTTCAATAGAAGTTGAGCAAAATGCATAACAAAGTGAAACCATTTTCATGTAATTACTTACCAGTTCCATAAAAAACTTTCAAAATTATAAATGATACATTTTAGTGTTCAAAAGCACACCATTCTTGTCTCCTATCTGCTCTAAAAGTCTATGGAGCAGGTACCACCACAGCAGCAGAATGAAAACTGCAGCGGACACCACAGGAGCAGCCATGGTAGTGAGCTCTTACACAGATTCTGCCAGGTCATGACTTCAGGTGAATCATTTCAACTTTTGGTACCCAGATCTCAACTTCTACCTTGTACCTATTGCTTGCTTGACAGAAAGCAATGAGTTTCAAAATGCAGTACTGTAAAAACAGCACTATATACCTATAACTATAAAACAATTCCATTAATAAAGTAAACCAGAAGAATTTCCTGTTATTTTCTGAAAAACAGAATTTGTTGTAAGAGATATTTTCTAGCAAAGGCATCGGGAACTAATACATCAAAAGGAAAATTAAGCCCAGTAGATTGCAGCCATCAAGTCAAGGCTGGGTTCCCTCTATGCACTCAGTTTCCTTAAGTTGCTTGGGACATGAATTACAGGAGGCATAGCCACTGACACAGAGGCTACAAATAGAAAAACATAGAATGGTTTGGGTTGGGTTGAAGATCATCTAGTTCCAAACCCCCTGCCATGGGCATGCAGGACTCTCTAGCCTTGCTTCTCAGCACATGAATTCAGCTACTTGCTAAGCATAATCCCACTGGGGGTTTTACTCACTTCTAATTTTGGGGGGCTTCCTCTTTTGGTTTGGTTTTCTGGCTTTTAAAGTCAGCATTAGAGCTGTTGCAGAGAAATGCTTCCACAACCACGCTATGTAAGATTTCTTCTGATAGGGTAAGGAGAGAAAGAAGAGCGTAAGACTGTACGTAAACTCACACTTGAAACTTAACAGAAGCAGTGCTGATTTAGGCATGCAATTTTCCATCCTAACATCTTTAACAGCAAAAACCAAATATCTGACTTTTCAAAACTTCCTGTGTGTGAATGTTTCCTGCTGCCTAGACAACAACCAGACATCAACATGAGGTAAAAGCAGTCACCCAAGATGTGGTATACCTTTTTTAAAAGGTTTCAGAGTGGATACAGAAGATATCAATAGGTAGGGATAGGGTCCAAAAAAGACATGCTATGATTACATTTCAGTAATTTAAGATATTTTGGGTTCTCCACAAAAAAATACCCCAAAAACATAACATTATATCTCCTCAGAGAATAGTAATAAGCTGCAATTCTTTTCTATAGCAGGATTTTCTGATAAAACACCAAGTGATCAGGTCACCCGCTCAGGGCAAAAACTGTCTTACCAAGCATCTGCAGCTTCCAAGAGGATTCAAAAGCCATCACCAAACAACCCAAACCCCATAGGGTTGATCCACCTCACTGACCATCTGAGAGGTTAAATCTGGCCCTATTAGCATCAGTAAGAGTGTACCCATTGGCTTCAGCAAGGCAAAGGCTTTACTTCAAAGCAGTCTACTAATATTATTCCAGTATAGCATTGCCAAAACACAGCCTCAAAGCTCTGCAGTCACCCCACCTTTATTATCTCTGCTTTGTAACAGAAGCACAGAATTCCAAATGAATCAGCCATTAAAATGACTTACCCTTTCTGTCAAGTTACAAAGGGGCATCGTATTTTGGAGGCTGTCAGAGTCTAAGAGACCCACCAAATTTATTGTACCAGGATGCTGCTAGTGTTAGTTCTTTTTCTGACATCTTCTGTTGCAGTCTTCAATCCATCTTCCCTGGTTGCTTATTCCCAGCTTTATGCTTTGATAACTAGGCCCCCTTTTCTTTTCTCAACAACATATCACCCTATCCTACCCAAAGCAGTAGCATAATGAATCCTCCATAAGAAAAGACCATCCTGGTAAAATACTTCCATAAAATTTACTTTAGGTTTCCTAAACAAATACAGCACAATGATGAGACAGAGAGTAGCAGTTTCATTACTGCCTCATACCTTCCCTGCTCAGTTTGCCTGCTTCACGATGCCTGAAGAGGTAATAAGCAACAATATGCCACAAACTATACTGTGGTTGCAAACAGATGCCTACATACATGAAAATAAATGCAGCAGTGACAGGATACAGATTATATAAGAAAACAGTCTATATGCATATACTGGGCATAATGCCAATTACTGCAAACCACATCAACACGTCGTTACGTGATAATTGATACACACGTTTTAATATCTCCTCTTATCCTAATGTTTCTTGTTAAGGTGCAGAATTTACTGGTGTCTTCTCCATACCACACACAGCTTAGTAAAAGCCATGTGGCTCTTCACTTGCACATGAAGTGCTGCTGCTCCCCACACACTTCACTCAGTGTTACCTGTGTTGGCCCTTTCAACTGCATGCAACAGTGAGAAATGTTAGAGCACAAAAAGCAGACAGATAATCTTTATAGCAACCTCAGCAGATTACGAGTCTAGTTGGGCTTGTACAGACATTAAGTCCCATGGCAGCTAATGATTCCATCAGACAGGAAGTAAGCTTTAAAAGGTACGGGGCAACCAACATCCAGTCATCTCTAGGCTATCCCTGATAGCATAATTAATCTTGTCACATCAACTTTACAGTAACCTTTATTTATTTCTATTTATGACCATTAAAAGTCTTTGTAAATCACAATTCAGAATAATGTTTTTAACATTTCATTACGATCATCGTATAGTAGCCTATTAAGAAAAGGTACAGTACCTCCAAAGAGGGGGGGCCCATTTATTCCTGTAACAGTCCTAATGAGTGACTACACTTGCATTAAACAGTCTCTTACTATAAAGGACAAGATAATATTCCTTGAGGTGATCATCTTTATACCAAATTTCTGCCCATAGGAAATTTAAACTATAATCACTTCAAAAAAATAATAGAAAACCACCAACTCCCCCCCTCCCTTTAATGAAAGGAGAGGTTTGTAACTGTAATATCTCAGGTAGCAGAAAGGTTGAATTACATAATGCTCAGGTTTTTGAATAGCATTGTATTTGAAAACTATTAAAACCAAAAACTTTATAGAAAAAGTGACATGAAGAAACAGATCTGCACTATACACTATCTGTACGGGCACAGAACAGAAGTAAAAATAATCAAAAATTAGCTAACTCAAAAACGTCTGTTCTAAACACTTTATTTTGAAGACTTTACAAAGATAAGCCTTGAAATGCAATCTCACCCACAAACTTCAAGTAACTGCTGTTTTCTCCTGCCATGTACAACTGCAAGCCTGACTTTACCTTGTTTGCAATGCTTGTTATGAATGACTTGATGTCCAGATTAGTTGGGCAACTCTTCTGACAGGGGGCATCTGCACATTTTAAGCATCTACAGGAATAAAAGAAAATGTGTCAAGGAGACATAGAATACAAGTGCTGCCAATAGCATAAGGTTTTCAAGTTAGCATGCTAAAAGATAAGTCACAAGTAATAATGCATAATACTTTCATAGAATTTCTATTTAAAACGTCACTATTGACTGTTATCAACACAGATTAATTATGTTTTGTTGACTGCACTTTACATAGGAAGGCAGAGGGTACCATTTACAAACACACAGAGTCCACCTGTCAAAGTATTAGGAAACTGTCAAATTACATAGAGGTGATTTTTGCCCTGGAATCCATGATTGTTGAACTTCTGACCAGTTCATTTTTCTTTTTGAAAAACATCTATACTGTCAATCTAAATTTATTAAGTTCTGGAAGTCTCACTATGGATTAAATTCCAAATGTTGGACAATCAGACATACAATAGCAACAGTATTTCCACAGAGAAAGGAATTACTTTTTACTGTATGTCCAAAGAATAAGAATAGCTGATAAATTTTCAAGTCACTTTTCTATGAATTTCCTGTGATAAGCCTGCAACTTCTGAAAACAATTCAGTCATTTTATATATACTCCCAACCAAAATCCCTAAGACCTTCTTCCTGTCATTTCTAATGACAAAACCTAGATGTATATTAAAACATCCTAAGTAATAAAGATTGATTTTCTATTTCTGCATAGTCATACATGGAGGTGTAATGATCTGGTTGCCTGCACAAGGCCCATCTAAGGGTTAAGTCCTCAAGACAGTCTACACAATGTGCATTAAGCAAACCTAACAAAAAAAAAAATACAAGTCAACTGAAGAAGTAAAATGGTTCTCTATTAAGCACAAAGGTATTAGCACACAGCCTTGGTTTCATAGATCAATGATTATCATAGGTCAAATGCCTCACTACTTATCTCAGAATTTGTTAGGTTATTCCAGATGCTCTTTTGATACTGCTTTAGTAACATACAGAATTAATGCAAATTGTGGGTTTAACAATCTAAGGAAGATGAAATAAAATTTGATTTTTACATATTATTTGAGCCCAGATACTTACATATGCTGCACAAGTCTACCTTAATTATTGTTATTCAGTGCTAGGTAACAACATTGTGGAACTGGCTGGGACAGAGTATTTTAAAACACAGAAAAGCTGCAAAAAAGCCAGTGGACTATATACAAAGACATGAAGAGCACCTTAAAAGGAAGGAAATGACTGGAATACCTGCAGCAAAACACTGGTCTGATGTTGTCAATCACACACATCAGGGGCTTTTTGTTGTTGTTTTTTCAATTAAGGGTGGAATATGAGAGAAGGCAAAGCTAGTTAAGTAAAAGATTAATTAGCCTTTCATCTTACTATTTATTATCCTCTAGCTAGCAGATAATACGGCACCAGCAAAATTTGAAGGCACCTGTGGTAGTGGCTGTTTGGATTTTCTCATAAGACTAGTCACGGACGAAAGGCTCCGGGGGATATACTTAACGCAAACAGGTCTCACAGGCTGTAAAAGATGGGAAACCTGCAAAAGCCAAACACGGGTTCAACACCACAGTGGGTTACTAGTTCAACTAGCTGGGATGTCAGAAAAGCATTTTAGGCAGGTTTAGTTGTGGCAGGTGAACATAACACTGCTCAGCACTACCTGTGACAGGTATGTGTTAGAAGAGCCTTAACAAGCAAAGTTGGGACCGAAGGACCTCAAAAGGTTGTGACCAGAACACTGAGTCAGGAGGATGCTTTTAGCATTCTAAGCAGACAAGCATTTCTCTTCTTTGAAAGAAAGCAAAGTTCTAGTACTAGAAGCCAGCAAAAAAGGAGATGTACTAGACAAAATAACACCACTATGAGGGCTCAGATGAGCAATTTGCCTGGGTAGGCAGTATGGAAATAACAGAACTCAAAAATCACACAATTAAAAAAAGACATCAATTCCATTACGACTTTTTACTCTTCACTTTCCTCAGTGTGGTTTTCTTTAAAATACAACAGTCCTGTATTGAAAATCAAAGGAACCACACTGAACACGAAATACATTCTGTGGATCATATACAGAACAATCTCATGTCAAAACTGACTAGAATGGCACCTGGCAGGATAAACTGCGTACAGATTACTCATTGAGACTAGCAAGCATCTTTACCAAATTATTTCTCTTTTGATTTTTGAGCTGCTTCACAAATAACAGCTGTTGAAAATGTCAGCTACTGGGAGGGGCAGGTAATGCAAACTTGAATGTGAGCTTTGGGGAGGAGGGGAGGGTGCCATGAATATGCCAGTCCAGACTTTCTCTTACAATAATACCATCTTCCAGGCACTCTGCAGACTAAAGTGCACCAGGCTGCCATTAATCCCACTTATCACCATGACAGCTCAGTAATTACACTCCTGCTATAGCTAGGTACTGTAAGGTACTGTAGTCCTAATAAAACATCAAGCACTGTGCTGAATGCATGCTGGCGAGGTGTTTTATTAAACCTGGGGGGTTGATCATCAAGTGACATAAGTGTTGACCTATTTTTCTATATGACAATAAATTTTCCTTTGACCATAGCATAATAGATATTACAGAGTGCATTTACTGTACAAAGGAGCAAAGGTATTGCATTCTGGTGAACCAGGCAGAAAGCATAAATAAAGTAGTAGAGTCACACACCAGAAAGTTATTACATAAATTGCTGTAAGTGATTGATCCTTTCAAAAATCACAGGCAAAATACTATGCTTAAGGGAATACACCAACAATTACCATGAGCTTCAGTTCCACATGCAAATACTGCAATGGAGAAACATTAAGTATTATACTTCCTTCCTTTTTCTTCAACTGTCCTCCCACCCTGTGAAATCCCACCTTTCATTTTACAAGGTTATTTTATTACTTTTTGGTTCAAAATATTGTAAATAACAAATTAGAAATTGAGATTAAATGTTTCTAATTCACCTGTTAACTCCTAGCAAATTAAATGAAGAGGCGCATGCTCGCTACTAAAAAAACCCCTAACAAACAGCATTCTGGACTACATATGGATCTGTGCTAATCTGAGAATATAAATCTCAGCATTTCTTAGTAAAAATATACGAAAAATCCTACCAACTATCAGAAAACACCTTATATTATGAATTTTTCTCCCATTTGTTCATGGAACAGCATCTCCTTTAGAAACATATAAGCTGTGCTGAATCGTAAAAGACACCACGTTCACTTCACATGCATATTAATTTCCATATAAAAGGCAACACCATAGTCTTTGCACTGCAAAAGAGAGAAGGAAGCCATAGCCAAGACTAATTTTCAGTTAATAGCTTTTGTTGTATAGTTGTTGAAATATTACTCAATATTTTATCTTAAAGTTAAGATATCTGACCAACAGTCCCATTTCCAGGCACAGAGCAGCTCTTAACACACTTTTGCTTCTAAACAAAGAAGGGCAATTTAATTGCATTGTTACGTAAAAATGCAGCGAATAATTCTCGATACAACTGGCAATAACATCACCTGAAGTGCAGTCACATGGATGCTGAAAGGCCAGGGGTGAAACAGATAACCCGGAGTAATATTCCACAGCGAATTGTACTGATAACCCATCTTCGTGTATCACAAAACAGACCAAATAACCTTTATTATGGTTACTGTTGGCAGAAGTTTAGAAGCAAATTGAATCCTAATTCATTTATGCAGGTTTCCGCAGGACATAGTCATTTTGAAAAAAGGCTTCCAGCTCTACTACTTGTAGAAATTTCTAGAACTTTATCCACTGCTCAGAGAAATAGCCCAGATGATGTTTTGTATGTACTTCCTGACGCTTTGGTCAACTAACTTTAAGAGCTAATTGCACCCAATAAATAAGAGGCCAGTTTGAACAGGAGACCCAACTTTGACCCAACCAAGGCTCTTCTTGGTTCCAAGTCTCTTGCACCACTCTAAACTCTGAACTGGGGACAGTAAGCACTGAAATAAGAAAGCTGCATGTCAGGAAGAAATTAATCTATTATTCCCAAATAAATCTAAATCCCAAGTTGAATGCCCATTGCCTTGATGGCAGAAGTGAAGAGCATTAGATAGATTTTTCTCTTAAGGTTCAATCTTTTAATTACTTATGGCTAATCCTGTAGAATTTAGGCTTTCTTATTCCCATTTGGACTTGCTTCTTGTTGTACTGAAACAGGGTCAAGAACAAACCTAAACAGAGATTCCAGCATATATAGACTCATTTCAGAAAGGTAAGAGACGTCAGGATAAAGATCCAAGAAAGATCCACTACGTAAATGGTAAGCCACTGGCAAAAACCTACTGTTGGCAGCTGTAAAAAAAAAAAAAAAGCTGCCATTATTTTCCTAATTAAAAACAATCAACCAACCACACAGACAAAACTAACATTCACAGAGAAAAATCCCACATCCTTCTGTCTTCGTGTTCATTGCATTTCACAATGGATAGAAGAGGAAAAAAGGATTATAAATGTTTTGCCAGGTGTAAATACCAAAACACCGTAACAGTTGATACAAGGGTTTGATGAGTACCAAAGACATATGATACTTACAGGAATATTCAAAGTCAAGAAACAGAAAAAGAATTCTCACATGAAAGGCCAAGCTCTGTTGTGTATGTGCAATGTGGCAAAGATGACAAAATCTTAAACTGGAATTGGCTATGAAAACAATTTTGGGGTATAGGAAAAACAGATCTAATTGCCAAGAAACACCTCTGAACACAAAAGGCACCAGAAACTGTACAAAACATAGCAATACAGACAAGCAGATATCCTGGTCCTGGATATGTAATACTGGGTGAAAGGCAGCAGTCTTTTAGGTTATATTGCAAAATTACATGTGAAAAGTTCTATTTGTGAGAAATTCCCAGCCTGTTAGCCTGCTAGCACAGGAGCCATAAGAAACAAAACATTCAATATCATGTAAATTGGCAATACTAGTTCATATCTAAAGAAAGAAGGAAAGACTCCCACGTTGTCACTGTTGCCTCTTCAGTCACCTGAAGTCCCTTAAGCCTTCTGCAGATCCATAATAAAATGGCACTACTTCTCTGTCAGTAAGTTCACATGACCAGAGGAAGCAAATTTTAAATAAAGGCACTCTACAGGATTAGAGACAGACATGACATTGCTGCTGGCAGTTACAGGACACGTAAAGGAGGTGCTTTTTATCGAAAAGAAATGATCAGAGTTGAAAGTTAGTCTTCAGACACAAAAACCTCCTACCCTAGTGCAGAATAATGGCACTTACAGAGAAAGTTATTTTTGGACACTTAAGAGGTAGTGAATCATATGGACATAGGCTCCAAATCATTCTATTCATCAATGCCTCATCCTTCTCTTTTCTTCTTTGACTCTCCACACAGCCATAATTCTTTTCTCATCTACTTCTGAATCCCCTTTGAGTGCAGGAACTCTCCTCTCCTCTTTGCTTCTGCTTGGCTGTCTTCCTGTTTTCTGTAGTCTTTTTTCCCCATTCATCTGAAACTTTTCCAATTCTCTGTCCTATAACTTTTTATCATCTTTCATCATAACTTCATTTTAATGGACAATGTTGATAACATAAAAAAAGAAGCCACTGTCTGACATCAGGTATCTATGACAATGGTGTAGGAGAGTGTGCACCAGTCACTTTACAGTCCATTTTCTGAGTTTTTGCCAACTACCATCCAGCCCTTCAGAAACCTCCCTTTCTGCACTAAAGCCATCATTGCCTAACGCCATGTCTTCTGCATACTCTGGACGGTGCTATCCTGGTCTGTGATCAGATGCACAAATGGAGGCTAGCAGAGGAAAAGCAGGTTGGTGGGATTTCCTCTTAACCCCTTGCTGAGCAGTAGGAACACTGACGGGCTCTGCCCACACTGCACTGTAGGGAGCAGCCTGCTCCAAGTCAGTTCACGGCAAATGATATGCTCCTCAAATTCCTCCTGTCATTTTACTGGGACACAGAAGTTTTCACCAATCATTTTGCAATATAACCTAAAAGATTGCTGCCTTTCAACCACTTCATTTATATAACTTGTATATCATTACTTTAATCATATTTCTCCAATTCATAATGTTGCTGAATAAAGCTGTTATATAAATTAGAGGGATTAAAAATAGAAAACACAGTTCATCTTACAGGATACTGTAGCACAAAGTGTATCAACTGAGGCCAAATCAGAAAAACTGTATCATCCTTTTGACATATTAGAAATCAAAACTTTTTTATATATATGATGAAACTCATTTCAACCATCCATTACAACAATATTAATTCTAAGCATGGTCCCCTTTTTCTTGTTTCATAGTAAGCATTATGAAATTGCTGTGTTTTCAACAGTATTAACCAACATACAATATTCATTAAACTGCCCCAGAAAAACTATGTCTAATTAAAGGTTTTATTGTTGCCAACAACATATTTTTATTTAAATATTAGAGTTTTTAGAGTTGCAAAAACCAAATACTTAAAAGTCAATCTAAAACTTCTCTGTTGACACTGATTAAATTTAACACTACATATTAATTAGTATTTTGTCAACATCATAGGAACACAATATACTTTCTTGCTTATGATAATAAACTTGATAGTACCCATACTATTCCAGTAGTGCAAAAGACAAAAGAAACCCACTTGTTGATAGAACACTGATAGTACCTATCTAGACCTCGGACTGTGCTCTTCAAGTCCTTGAAAGCAGCACTTTACCTGCCAAACCAGCCACTTGTGGCCCAGCCATACCTCGCCTTCTGGAGCTTTTAAAACGGGTACATTTATGTTCAGCACAACAGTGATCCCTTTCACATAAGAGACAGCTGTTACACGATGTTCAATATCCTTTTAATCCTCTATAGACCGTAGACAGAAAGGTTGACAGAACTGACAGTTTTTATTATGGCTTGTCCTGTACACAATAATCTTCTTTCACCCGGACTATTCTCCCAGAAGTGTTACAGATTTTTTGACTTATATCAACGATCATTTCTAGGGTTTTTAGGAGATAAGAAATTATTTTTATGTGGCATGACTCTTGTCCTGTGTAAATTACCTTTCCAAAATATGAAACACCTGTTGTCTGTTTATCTTAATGTCAATAAAACTCCTCTGTGTTCACTTCAGGAAAGATACACTTTACAAGTTTAGTCAAAGATGTTTTTTTCTCCCAAAATGCCTTCATCATCTATGCACGTCTTACACATGCCACTCTGTTCAATATATCATTAATATCAGGAGCACACATCTACCACTTATTTGCAATGAAAACATTGATTAAATTTAAGAATAACATACATAAACAATCTATGATACAGTAGAACCTAACTAAAATGCGTTAATTGAAAATTAAAGAAAATGTTCTCAGTTGAAAACTACAAACCCAGAAGAAATGGATTTACTCACAATCTGTCTAGAAATTTAAGCAGGCCAGCAATTCTACCACAATTAACAGAAGAGTGATTTAAACAAAGAACTTTAGTGGAGAATTAGTCTTGGGAAAGGCAGTAACAGCATAATAAGCTAAAGCTTCCCTTTTTAGGATCTGAGCACCAAAAAATTCCCCAGCTCTCTCTTTTCCATCACCCTGCAATTATCCACAGATCTGATTGAATGCTGATCTAGAACCCCGCCACTCACAAGTCAGGTGGCACTGCTCTCTGCACACAACGCATTCCCCCCATTTCCGAACTCATGATGCTATTAGCAAGAGGTACAAATGTGGGAGAAAAGGAGAAAAGAGGGCAAAAGACCAGGAGGTTTTTTAGCTTTGCTGTTGTTGTCACCTGAACATTTGACCCTACACAGGGCATACTCTGGAAGCAGGCAAAAGCACAAATTAAGTCACTGAATTTTGGATTAAAAAAAAAAAACAAAACAAACAAACTTAAAAGGTTCCAATTGCTCATTTTCAGATTTGTAGAAACAAAAAAGTATTATCTGTTTTGGCTGCAACTACAGTTTAGAACTCCAGAGAAAATTAAGAGGTCAGTCACCTTTCTACTGTGAACATGGTAAAGATGCTTCTTCCAATGGAGCAGATAGGTCATAGATCCCAGATGACCACCTTTTTCCAAATCTTAAAACTTGGAAAGAAAGCCAGAGTTTCCGTTAGTAAATAAAGCTCAGTCCTTCCAGACAGTGAACACTCCAGATCATCATCAAACTGCTTAACTGTGCTTTATTTTAATATATGTGGTTCCCAGTGGGACTCAGTGAGATCATTCAATTGCTTATAATGAAAACGCTTAAGCAATTTCTTAAGCCAGCCCCATGCAAGTCTTCCAGAAGTGAGTTCTCAGCATTCTAGGGTCCTCACTCTTCCTCACCTTAAAATTGCTGCAGCTACATATTTGAGAACCATGTGCTACTACTCTTGTCTTTTCCCTGAGAGGAAATAATGGTTTGGAAGCTGCAAGAATTCAGCAGAGGATTCTAAGATTTAATATTTTGTCTAGAAATTGCATGTGTACAAGGACTGTCTTTCATCCTCTTTTTCAAATGAAGAGGTTTGTCTAAGATACCTTAATAAGTGATACTGTTACTTGTTAATATGCTCAGTCATCAAGACCCAGAAAAAAGGAAATCTGCCTGCTATTTTGGTTCTGATTTTCTATGCTGCAAAAAATTTATACATTTTTTTAGCCATAAGAAAATTATGTAACTCTGTTTATAATACATCAGCATCTGTAAAAAAAGGTGGCATTTTCTTGCATGCTTTGATGTTTAAGCTAATGATTTGGTTTTGCTCGTCTACCTTAAATTTACTCAAAAAGTAAACATTCAAAACCAGTATCCCCTCAGCAAATAAAAAGAGCTTTATGACACAATTACAGAAATCACAGAGGGAAACTAGAGAGGTCAGCACAGAGTAAAGACAAACCTTGAACAAATTACACTAAGAGTCAATGTTGCATTTTTTATACCTTGAGTTTAAAGATATAAGTAACATTTCAATAGTATATAGTCAAAAATTCAGTCTTAATTGTTTGCAAGAGGAAAAGAATAAATGATAGGTCTTGAATGTGCTATATCCAGATTTTGCTATAACCATCTTCACTGAGAAAAATTTTATAACATTCACAGTATGATAATATGAATAAATGACATAGCTGAAAGTCACGGTCCACACTTCACATGATGTGAAACCAATACACCATTTAAATACAAAAGGCTTCTCCCCAGCTAAAAAAAAAAAAAACAAACCAAACCAAAACAATTAAAAAACCCCACCAAACAACTAAACAAAAAACAAAAACAAAAAAAAAAAATAAAACCACAGGGACAGAGCCTTTCTGTAGATCACCAAATAAATTTAACACCTGACCCCCTTGGTAGCAAGGCTGCCTCACAGAAGCACCCCATCGTATACTTGTACCTTATCACAGTTTCATTCATGCAGTGTAGAAATCTCCTACATGCAAATCCCCTCCATGCAAACTACTTAGTTGGAGAGAGCTGTTCAAGCTTTACAGTTTCACCAGACTACATGGACAGAAGGCTGGACTAGATGACCCAACAGGTTTACACTACCTTTGCAATTTTTCCTTGTATGCTGAATAACAGCCTTTTAAAATGGCAAATTTATGTCTGCTTATCTATCTACAGTTGAGGTTTCCTACAGAGACAAGCAAACTCTAAAAATTTAGGAGTTCGTGTCTGTCTCAAGTTATTTAGGACTACAGGAGTGACACAAGTATTCATTTTCCTTATAAATTAAATCCTTATTTTTAGCACTTTACCAGGCACCCCAAAATTAGGATAAATAAAAAGGACTGTAGTTAAAATAACAGTACCCAAAAGATCTAAAATATGAAATATATACAAGAATTTTTCAACTATAACCACATGAAAATCTTTTAAAAACAGTTTGATATCTAAGCACTACAGCATGGCCTTCTGGGTCAATGTACATTGGCAAAGAAAACTCCGTCTACTAGCTAAACATAGAAGAGACTCTGGACTCTCAGTGTCAAGAAGGCTTAGGCAGGGCTACTAGAGAATAATCAGTGTTTCCAAAAATAGGAGAAATATTTGTTGCTAAAAGGAAGGCACAAAAATCTTGCATTTTAGGTTTCACCTTTACAAACTAAGCAGGAAGAATTTTCACATCCTTTTAAGAAGACTATATAAAAGACAAAGTATATGTCACATTTCCTCTCATACTGAAGTTAATGGCATAAGAATGAATACATTTTCTGTGATGGCTCAGCAGTTAAGTGCTGCCTGGAAAATATTAAAAGAAATTGGGTTTTTTTCAGAGAAACACAGCTTTAAGAAATTTTAGGATGCATAAAAAAAATCATTAATCTGTTGGTTCACCATAGTTTGATAGATCACTTTTTCTTGAATTTGTGGCATTGTTCTTCTTTGTACACGCTCAAATTGTTAGACCTACATCAAATACAGCAATCCCAGGACTGTAAATGTAGTGTGGCTGTAAAAGCACACTTTTCCTATTTCCCAAAGGCACTGCATTTTCAAAAACCTGCTGGAAGGATTTAAATATTCTCTTTTGGTAGATGGTTTCGCTTGCTACAAATGAGCAGATGTCTGCCTTTTGGCAATTCTTTTTTATGCAGTTATTTGAAAACAATTACAGAAAAATATTAAAATTTATATATAAAAAATACTCCACAAAGATCTGCATTTCTCAGACTAGTCACACAGACATTTCAGAAAGCCTAGGAATCAGTAGAAAATGCTTCTTCTCTTCTACCGTCCATTAGCACCTCCCCTACAAAAAATCACACAGAGTACACATTAGCAACTTCCCAACAGTTCCTGCATCCTAGACTTAGATGCTCTGATTTTAGCATTGCCCTTTCTAACCCAGAAGCATTAGGGTTTAATGAATGCATCCAACTACTTCCAGAGTTTCATACCTCGGGATTTATAGGACACTACGATGCAGCCCATGATATCAACACAATCACAAATATAGCTTACTTACCAGTGTCTCTCTTCCTTATCAGTGAGGGCTGCCAATTGTTTTCTTTACTCCAGGTGAATGCCCAAGCCTGCTGTCTGCAAACTCAGACAGCTCTTATTAAATTTCTTGGCAGTAAGAATCCTGAAGCTCTGTACCCATGCCCACAAATTAAGCCTACAAGAAAACCTCCTTGACAGCTACTACTGTCAGGCTGCTCCATCCGTGTCTCCAGGAAGTCAGCAGGCAAGCCTATTGTTCCCCCTGTCCCTGGCCAGGATCTGATCACAGCGGAATATATTCCAATTTGGGGTTACTGTAGACCAGTAAGAGTTTTGATTGTGAATGATGGTGCTCCTTTATCAGATTCCTTTCTGTCAGGAAAATTAGCAATTACCTGGTTAGCAATTTTAAAAGCAGTTAGCTCACTTGCATAAAGGTATCTTGATATTGGCTTCCAAATTTTAAGAAGGAAAGATAAGCTGTGTTAGAATCCCACTCCAACCCCATTTCAGGTATATTCAGGGACTGCATTTTCTGTGATGGGCTGGATGGTGTTAAACATTGTTCAGTGAAGAAAGGCTCCTAAGGATACTAGAACTACATAGGTTTCATCTTCAGCCTCTGAGTTCTGACTGAAATTAGTTCAACAAAGAATATCAATATAAATTCAAACCAACACTTGGGTGTTCGTCGTGCTGCCAGTATGTGTTCAAGCACGTAACATGAAGCAATGAAATAGAGGACAACAAATGCAACTAAGGGGTGTTTAGTCACTTCTAATTTAGTCAATGCAATTTGTTTTTCTCTTGGAAACCTAAAATAGCAGAAAGATAGAATTATCCACTTTTTAATTTCCCATTTCACTAAGGATGTGAAATGTACTACTAGTTGCTTTATGACTGGAAACAATTTCTTGGAAATAGCCTCTACTCATTGTTTCCTACAGTGAAGCAATTTTTTTCATAACCGGATAGGATATTTTTCCAATCATAAGAGGAAAAGAGGTTTGTGTTTCTGGAAATTAAGACAGGAATGAAGAATAGTAAAAGCTCTGCTTTTTCTTCATCCCTTCACTTCCTTATCCATGACCAACCTCTTCAGCCCCTTCAAAGTGCAAGAGCTTTTCAGAGAGACAGGAGTTTGACAGTTATCACTCAAAGAGAAAAATTAAAAAAAAAAAAAATCAATTCCCAAAATGCAATTCAAAACAGAGTAATTAAGAGCAGAGCTCCTGACAGTATTTTGGAATCTCTCTCTACCAATCCATTTTGGTGCTTTACACATGCTAACATTCAGCAACCTAAGTTATACTCTTTTGTGCTTACAAAACATGACCATGCAAAACTCTGTCCTCATTTCAAAACAAAAGCAATAGAAATATGCACAACATATTATGTAAGGCAATATAATCCTCTCAGTTTTCAGCAAAGAGGAAGGAGTGACACTGCTCGGGAAAAGTGCTCTACTGATAGCTCAGCATGATCTTTTCTAAAATAAACTTGAATATGTTTATTAGCACTGTACAAGATGATGTTCTAGCATAAACAGTTAACACTGAACCACAAATGTCAAAACAGACTAAGAACATTATGTGATACATTATTCTTTTTTTATTGTGTTTGTTCACTTGCTAATTTGCACGATTCAGTAATTCATAAAAGAGTCTCCCTGTCATTAGTGCAAATTAGTAATTTTCTAGCACATAGTTAAAAATACACATTAAATTTGTACTATACATTGCATGTTTGTTGCCTTTGAGAAGATGAAAAAATATTACATGGTCAAATGAAATTCTTGGGTGATTATTTTGAACCTGAAAATAGCTCTACACAACCTCCTGACATATTTCTCAACATCAGCCTGGTGGGACTATATCGCTCACCAGCAGTTTTCTGCTTAGCATGAAAATACAAAACTATTTTTTCTGAATAGCTCCTGATAGCACTACCTATTCATATATTTTAAACTGAAGTCATTTCCTCACTGGATGAATCCTATTACTGCCACACGAGTAGCATTATACCTGTCCTAATCCTTCTCTAACACACACTTTTCCCATAGTATAAGCCTAAATCACTGTGTAGAGATAAATCTCAAATAGACGCAGGTGCCATGAAAAAATTTAAACATCATATTTTGGTTTTAGATTCAGCCAAATCATTTCAACTATAGTTTACAGTATCACTTTGTGCCATCATCTTTGGAGCAATAAGGGTTCTTCTTAATGCATCTACCTCATTACTGTGGTATGCGTACTATTTACACAATATACACACTACAAATAATATTATGAACGCTTTAACTTTCATATTCCAAAAGAACAAACAAACCATACTTATTTTCAGATGTTGTGATTTAGTGTTACCCTTCTATTAAGACAAAAAATTAATGCGTTCCAGCACTTTCAATATTCTTACAATACATGCAACGTAAGGTGTGGGACACAACCCAACTCAACCAGAAGAGTTGAAATTAGTTTAGCTGTCAGCCATGAATTATGTGTGAAAAATGCCCTCAAGTATCCCATCTTTTTACACAGTCAGTTCATAATGGCTCTTGCTAGTATCTATTAAATATTTTATGAATTTATCATGAATATAAAGTATGACATTACTACCTTATTGTAGAAATAAGAGATTAAATTACTGACACACTGTATCCAGGGGTGGGGAAATATAAGTGGGAAAAATGTCAACTAAGAAAAAGGGAAAGAAAACAAAACCCAACAGTAGCGAGTATTAACAAAACACAAACACCTTGCTAGGCCAAGTTTTTCATGCCAAACCTGTTCCAAGTGGCCAAGTGTTTCAGAATGCTACAGACACCAATTCTGGGACCAGTACTTACAGCAGAGAAACTTACAGTTCTTCTGTAAACATACTAATATTAATTGGCTGATTTTTCAGAATGTCACATTTTCCTTTTAAATTAAACAGGTATTTGAGTCATATTCCAAAATGCAAATATTAAATCTGCATCGTGTTTTATGAACATGTATGCTGCTGTACTGTACTAAATCATTATATTGGTACATCTTGGGTTAGGACAAATTTACTTCTAAATTCTGTTGTGACACAACTGGTCTGAACTTTTCTGCCTACAAATTGCTATTCCTTTAATAGACACCAGCAGCATTTCTTTTGTAGGCTCAGAACCCAGCCTTACACCATAACCTAAAAAGAGGTACAACAACTTTTGCCTAACTAACCAAGAGACAAAAGCACAGACACCTGAACCAAGTACCATGAATAAATAAGCCATTTTTCAAAAATACTGTTTTGTAAACTGTGACTTCTTGCTAACATAAAACTTAGCTGCATTGTGACTCTTGTGATTAGTGTTCAACCTGAAAATGGTCTGCTACAGTTCTGAAGGCAGAAAAGCAGTTCCTTAAAGTATAAGGATATTTGACTTGTTTTGAGACATCTAAGCAGCCCTAAGAATATCACTGACTCTCAGTGTGTTGCCCAACCCTCAGCATTGCTCAGATCTGCCATCCTTGGGGAAGTGGACCAGGTGAAAGCAAATTCATGACCCTTCGCTTTGCATCTGGAAGAGGTATAGCTAGGTCAGTGCCCATAACCACATGTGAAAGAATTAGCTCTGTCCAATTCTTATTCTGCCAGTAAACTGAGGCTCGGCATAATGTTGAGACATTTTCTGTTTGCCCACAGAGGCTGTGAAGTGTCCATCCTTGGAGGTATTCAAAACCTGGCTGGACACAGCTCAGAGCAATCTGCTCTGTCAACACTGTTCTGAGTAAGAGGATTGGACTAGACAACCTCCCTGTGTCCCTTCCAATCTCAGTCAGTGACTCTGATACCACAAGAGAGAACTAAACCATCTGCTTGAAGGTCAGTTATCTCTGCCTGCCCTCCCTGGGTCACCAGAGCTATGCTAACCCCCATCAACACCGAACTCAGGCAAGGCAAGTTCACACCTGTACATGAGACTGTGTTTATCTGCCCACATTTACCTAAGCAGTCACCCTCAACAAAGCACCCAAGCGCCTCTCACTCTTGGTTTGTACTCCTCTCCCCATCAAAGATACAAGGCAAAGACATATTATTTCAGTTTTGACAACAAAGGACTAAGGTGCAGAATATTTTAGCAGTTTTCAGCAACAGGCAGCACAGAAACCACTTGCATCCCAGCCTCCAAAGCAATTCCAGAACCACCAAGTTATCTCTCATTCCTGGGTGCTCCACTGGACCATCAAGTTAGATGATATTTTCTTTCTTAAGTTAACAATAGCTTTCTGAAAATTTTAATTTAAAAGCTACAGTGATCAAGAGAATGACTCTCAATCTGTTGCTCCAAGCAAACAAAATCATGATCCCAGGAAGTCAATGAGAAGCCTGTCTTTAACTTCAGTGTACCCCAAGGTGAAGCTGTAGCAACACTTCTGCTACTTTTACTTGTATTTGTTCTGAAGAGTGCAGGCAATTCAGAAGTTACCTGGAATTTAGGCTGTCACTGAACACCAGCAAGACTGTTGGGTGTCAGATGAAGAATTCTTGTCACAGACATTAACATGACAGTAAAAAAGAAAAGTTTTTTTTTTTTTTAGACTGCTGCTGAAGTTGGAAGCCTATTGATTAGGCATTTTTAAAGGAAAAATAACTGGTAAACAGAACCAGTACATTTAGAAGTCAAGAGATTCACTTCCTTAATGACGTTTTTAAAATGTCCTTTGATAAAAGAAAATGCCTTAATAAATAATTTTATGTTACATCACCTTTTTTTATGTCATACATTTGTGAATGAACACTGACTAGAGCACCAAGGTAATTGTATGGATTTTAACATTTGCAGGAGAATGAACTGAATACAATTATTAAAAAACCCTATATTTATGCGTGTCACAAGAAACAGTTGTTTTCTAGTATAAGATCTCATGGTACAGAGTTTACCTTTTTTCAAATTCTTTTACATACAGATGAAGTCTCAACAGTAAAGATCAGCATAGTGCCATATAATAAAATATTTTTTTCTGTTTAGGGTGACAGAGGTGTAACTTGTCAGACATTTCAAGTCTCTAAATTTTGCTTTGTTTTACTGCTCAGAGACGTCTTATGACACTTATTGTTACAATTCCCCGAAAATTTTTGAAGATATGCCAAATTCCTGTTAGCATTAAAGGAAATTCATATTCAGTATTTTACACGTTCAGAAAACTAAGTAGTCTTATTTTTATGGTTCTTTAAACAAAAAGCACAAAGTATGTTTGAAATTACCAGTAATGAGGAAAGACTGGGTATCTTTACACATTCACAATATTCAGTTCACTTTACATTGTTCTCCACTACATCTAAGCACAGCAGTAATTACTGCAATAAAGAATATATTCACACACTAATGAGAAATTCTACAGAGGACTTTTTAAAGTGTCTCTCCCTCAATGATTCTCTGATCAACTTGCAGTAGCAATCATACAGGGAGTATCTAGTAGGTTCTGCATTAGTTTCATGAAGAAAATAAGGTGTAATTTAGCATGTGTACATACTGCATCATAACATTAAATAGCCGTTTTATTTTACATCTAAGTTCTGCGGCTGGGTGTTTTGGGATTGCTTCTAAAGAGAAAAGAAATCCCTGAATATTAATTAACCCTAAAGACTATATTCAAAATATACTGAACAAAACAGTGATCTGTACACTGTGATTACCACATGGAATAAAATTATTTAACCTGCTCAAGTATGTCACCAAACGTATCAGAAACAGTACTACAATGAAGTTGTGATCATCTTCAGTTAAATAGGAATCCAAACAATATTCAAAATTCACAATATTCAGTTTTTTCTAGAGAGTAACACAAATGAAATGCTTTCCAGCTGTATGAAACACTTTGAACACATATTCTGAATGGTAGACTCTCACTTCTTGTCTGAATTTAATGTTAGGCAACTTTCTTACTACACTGCTGTCTCTTGATAGTCACTACACATGGTAATAAAAGAAATAAGTACCCCTCCTGTTGATAAAAAGTATGTCTGAAGAGAGCAAGCATGTGGACATGTGTTAAAAACAGAAGGCACAAATCAAATGTTTTATTTGTTCTGGGGCTGGCACAAATCATTACCTAACAAAAGCATTAATGCTATCCCGAGGCTGCAGCCTGTAAATAAACAACTTTGAAAAGAAGCTATTCTGAAGGAAACCTCCACTCTCACCTGCCATATAAAGCATCCATCTGTCTGATGCACACCCAGTGAAACTGACGTTTGACTATGCTATCTAATAGTTCTATTGAATGACTCCAAAGGTATTCAATAAAAGAGAACTTGTTAGAAGGAAACAAGACCCATCTACCTAATCAGACTTTTAGATTCTTTCCAATACTTTAGCAATCTCTAAATTAAACCATCTGTAGTATAAAGAGAGGCTCAGGGATAATAGACCTCAGAGTTCCCCTATTTTTAGCCAGCACGTTAAACAAATTTTCCTGACAGAGCCACACTGCCAAAAAGCAACTGTACTCCAGAGAAGAAGCCCTCCTGTCTCTGACTATCAGTCCCTTCTTGAAAGGTGCCTTTTAGTGCTACAATTTCCAAAGTACTTCCTGCCTACAGGCAGCCAAGCTAGGTGACAAGGAGTTTTTTAAACCTTCAGTACACCAAGTGAGCTGCAAAGTCTGTGCTTTAATGAAACTTTGCACTAAGAGAGGGTAAACTCTCCGAGAATGTCCCTTTGAGGAGTAGTGTGAGGCCTCTACAGTAGGGAAGCCTCAAATTACAAGACATTATATGTAGTCCAGAAGAAATTCAAGAAGCTAAATTTTCTGCACTTTTTGAATTGTTCCTAACATCAGCAGCTACATTATAAACTAAAACTTTGACTTATATCCTGGTTGAAAAAAAAACCAAAAACAAACCAACACATTCTTTTGATCTATAATACATAATGTAAGCCTACCTTCTCCTTCTATTTTTTATCACTTTTTAACATATCAATCCTAGTGTAAACAAAAAAATTATAAGAATGAACACAACAGAAAGCTCTTGGCAGCTTTGCCCCACTCCAGAAAAAGTCTGGTGATGCAGAGGATGTTTATAGGATGCTCTGAAGGTCACCAAATCCAAGCCATGGCAGACCCAGGAATTACATGAGCAGCTTTTCACTTGAACGATGGTCCCTTACCTTGACTACCCAGCACAACAGCAGTGCTGTACTGCCACATTCAGAAAAGCAGCATCACCCTGCCAGCTAATTAAAAATCACTGGTGCTTACAAATCTCTCTAAAATAGGTACATGCACATCTTAAATGCTGTCCAAAACCAAGCAAATACTTATATTGGTAAGTGGCATGCAGGCACATCCTGCATGAGTTTCTAACAAGCTTGCAGGAGACCAATGCAGTTATTCTCCCCTTCCACAAATGAGTAGGTAATGCACAGATTTCACCACTAAGCATTTATCAAGAAACACTATCAAGAACAAAAAACAAGGAAATATAAAACCCAGGATATTCCCAGGTATGTCACACTTAGAAGTACAAAATGAAAGCTGTTGCCAATTAACAGAAGACAGACAGAGTAGGATTCTGTAACCCTCAGTACCAAAAATACATGAAGTGCCTTAAGAAAAGTTCATCCCAAAAGTGGTTCTCTTAAAACCTAAAACTAGGCTTGCCTGGAAATAAGTCTACCACAAAATGCTGCCAGGAAGAGTTTGGAAGCTGGAGAGCCATTTACCTCCAATTGTACATACCTTTCATATCCTTAGTACCTCTTAGATGGGGAAGGAATTGCCTTCTCACACAGCCAGTCCTCACAAACCTCACCTGCATCCTACCCTACCATAGCTAGACTTGCATTTCTAGGTCAGTTACACATAAGGTTCAGCCTTCTTCTTTAGTTTTCCAGAAACAAATTTTGGTGACTCAGTCTCTGCTACACAAAGAAGCGTATGAAATTTTGTCCCAGAGTACAGAAAATACACATCACTTACAACACTGAGTACAGAGATGCTTTCCAGATCTTCTAAAATGAGGACCATGTTTATTGCTCACAGAGGAGTGGAGCAGACCATGCACCCACGGTTATGTCCATCCAGAAGGCAAGTTACAGCCTACAGGTTCGTTTACTCTACGTAGTATTAAGTGATATTTATCTGGATTGTAAACTGAATGCTGCAGTCCCCAAATATATATCGAATTCTAGTGTATAATAGTTTAACCCTAATATGTTTATTTTTCAAAGTATATTTGCATTCAGTAGTTTGACTATATTAAAAAAAAACCCAAGTCAAGGAATCCTATCAGTAGAGGAAACAGATTATTTATTTTAAAACACAGAGGGAGGAGGAGGAGGAGGAAAGAAGCTATCGGTAACATGAAATGTCATTTGCAAAGTGCACAAATACTTTGGGTTAATTACTGCTAAGGTGGTTAGACTATTCAGGTTTTAATCAACGGAGCCCTACTCTGGTGCAGATGCTAACATCTGTAAAAGTTTTACCTCCTTCAGGCATTGTAGCACCTGGAGAAGCCACAGGGAAGGTAACATGGAGTCTTCTTGACATTACTGCAGCAGATGTCAACTCAGGAGGAGGCATATTCTGACTTGCACCAGACAGCAGCATTGTACAAACCCACACTCCCTCTTCTGAAATACAGTCTATAAGAACACTAGGAAATCTGTACTGAGAACAGACTTACCATATGATAAAAATACCAGAATTCATTGGTGAGATGTATTTAAAGCTTTTAATTTTGTCACATGGGTATAGACCTTGATTTGGCAATTGTTGCATGTGGCAGATACACCACTAACAAAATCATACCGTTCACGGCGACATTGTAACTTCTGTCTAACAGTGCAATATCTTTGATTCAAACACATAAATTTTAACAGGACTGCTGTTGAGAACCACAACCAAAAAACTGAAACATATTTATTACATGAACTTATTTTCATGACTTCTCTTTTCAGCGGGTCTACTAACTGTAAGCAAAAAGGTAGGCACAAACGAGAAAACATTAGTACAAGAACCCAATGAAGACATACTGGACGCTACAGAAAACTGTTCACCCTTCACCAGTCCAGTCTTGGAACAAAGGACTAACATTTTATTCCTGTTTGAAAGCACATCCCAGTTGCAAGATGAGCATCGCAAACTTCCCCGACGTGAGCTATAGAGCTGTAAATACAGCAGGATCAGTAGAAAGAGAGCTCTGCAGCCCTTCCAATGTGAAGGCTGTACCACACCACAATCACAAAAAATAATAAGGAAAAACTTAAAATATTAGACATGTATTCATTGGTATTTCTTTTACAATGGTATACTAATAACGACCATTTTTCCAGATTAAATTCCCATCCAATTTGTCTGCATGGAAATAAATGTTAGTATCAACAAACTACACTGCAGTGGCAGAAAAGGTACAAAGCAGTATCATCACCCCTAGTTTTTCATTTGCTGTTTACTCAAATCCTTTCCAAAGCCCTAGCACCCCAGTACAGGTTCATGAGAGAGGTATTTTCATCAGCAACGTGTCCAGGAATATCTGGAGTAACAAAAAGTGAAGAAGCACTTATGGTTCCCTCAACTTCACAAAACCATAATGCTATGAAATAAACGCAGAGTGCAAGGCTGGTAACTTCAATATGTCTCCCAGATCCACTGCAATAACACTATAGCTTCACATGTCTCATAATATTTAATAATCTTGCTGCAAATCAGTGCAGCAAGAACAATCTTCCTTGTTCTTGCAATAAACTGCTGTTAGGCTCATCCTAACTCTACAGAAAATACTTTCTGAGCATTTCCACTCTCTTACAATAACTAACTTGAATACTAAGAACTGTAGTACTAATGCCATGTACTAACATAATTTGGAACTTCAAATTTTTTTATGTTCTTACAAGTCAATCTACTTCTACAGGAAAAAGAAACTGTAGACATTAGGATTTTTAAAAGATTTTCTAGAAGGTGAGAGTAGTCCTTCAGATGTGAAACACTTATGAAACTTACTCTGCAAAGAAGATCAACTTCTTTTCTTTATCTCAGTCTGTAAACACAAAAGGTAAAGCTGACAATTGTCAATCTGTAATAGCCAATCTCAATGCGGTAATATACAAAACTAAAGAGAGATAGCAGATTTTACAGATTAGTGAATTTATAGACTATCACCGTTATTTGTTCAGTAACACATCATCACACTCAGCTCACGTGGAAGGGACAGACACATCTCTCCTTTTTTGAACACTGCTTTACTGTACTATTTCCATTTCACTCATGGCTCTGCAATGCAGAGTATTTCTGGATCTGTCTGCTACAGTTCTCACTCTTCAGTGCAGACTCCACTTCCAGTCTCTGTCCAGTAGATCCAGTGAGATGATCACTTACTAAACAAATACATACACCACACATTCTATAAAATAATAACACATACACCTAAAGCAATCATTTGGCCTTCATTCCAGTGATACCAGCGTGGGAAGCAGCATACACATCTCCCAGACATTCCTTAGGCTGCTTCAAATCTTCACAGCAGTCTAAAACAGAGATGACATTGGGATGCCCCCTATCATAAAATCTCTCTCCCATGATCCAGGGCCAAGTAATGTACCCAGAGGAATTATTTTGATGACTTAATGCTAATACTGAAATGATAATATAAAACAAGGTGTTAGAAGATGTGTGTATTTAAAACCCAGAGAATACAAAACTACATCTCATTTTACTTCAAAGGAGATAAAGTAAGTTACCCAGGCAGACACCCAGTTATAGATCCACTCTCATTTGAAGATTTTTTAATCAAATTATTCAATCAAGAATAGTAAGAGCTCAAATATGCCCAAGGCAGGGAGATTCTTAGGGGTTCCTGAAGAGGATGCAATTTCTAACACAGCTCTTAGACTCTCTGTGGTTATCCTTGCTTACACTTGTGAAAAACAGAGGCTTTTGTATACAAAACAGAGAGATGCGAATCGGTACACAAAAAATACTTGTGGATACAATCTAAGGGGCCTTGAAGTGTAAACTGAACCCAGCCTCCTAGATGATGTCCCCTTGAGCTGTTTCTAATTCACCTCAACACAAACAGGACTGGAATGATAACAGTTATCTTGAGAATTGCAATATACCTACTTGCATTGCTACACAAATCAGAATTACGTTTCCTCAAACCACCCAAGTGATTTTAATTACAGGGTCAAGCTTGAAGATACAGAAATAAGATTGGCTCTTCTCACAGTTCCAAAACTTCAGAGGGATTTTAAAATATCCTACCTTCTAAATCTTAGATTCAGAACCCTCTCATTCAGAGAATTAGGTTTTATTTTGACTGCTTGATCTTTTGTGTCTTTCAGGCACATGCTACTCCTTTTCCATTAATTCAAAATGCAAGTATTAAAGCAATATTTTTGACTGTTGTTTCATCTTCAAAGGCCAGATTTGGGCTTTGAAGACCCAAAGTTAACCAAAGCTGACTTCTTCAACCCAACTTGGATATTCAAGCTCCTAACACACTAAATGAATGGACAGAGTAGGCAGGGGTATATGTAAGAGATTCTCAAAAACCAGCCAAGATGCCAGCTGCAAATAGTTTAGTTGCTAAATATCTGACATGGTCAGAGACAAACCAGAGCCATACCTTTCCTCTTCCAAAGGTTACCACTATGCACTTGCTCATGAGGGAATAAATTTAAGCTCTGCTTTTCCATCTGAAAATAGGAAAAAACCCAAAACAGTTTCATAGCAACCATTATCAGACAACCTGTGTTTGAACCCTAAGCCGTGAAAGTACTAAATTCAGGCATTTACTCAAAAATCAAGAAGAGCAGGGATTTGAACGCACGTATTTAACACGTGCAATACTTGGTAAACCTCTAACCTATTAGCTTTCAGTATCAGAGAGTTTCTAAGCTCCCTCTGTACATCTGGCTTGGTTTACTTGTAGGGGCTGAATCAACGTGGAACAGGACGAGCCTATTTGGAAACCTACTGCAGAGTTCAGTGCTGAGAAGCTCCTTTATGGAAGTGCAGCCTAAGTACTCCAGCAGCCTTTAGGTGCTCTCGGGCTTTAGAAGGTAAAGCGGCAACACCAAAGTGACTTAAATAATTCCTCTACAGTGTCTCATAACTACCAGGTACTTTATCTTACCCGGTAATCTAAAAGTTATTCGCACAAGTTCTCAGCCTTCTCAACATAAAAACTGATTAAATAATCAGTCCATTTCTTTGAAAAATACTACATACTGTTCAATAAACTTGAAAAATAGATATATTCTGTTGAACAGATGTGCAGCATTTCAAAAATTCCTTTTCCAGAGAAAGAAAGTCCAAATGGATACTTCCAAGGATGCAAACTAGATGCTGTATTCAATAAACATTATCTATTTCTGCTTAGGATGATACGAAGCATTGCAGACACTGTTTTGGTGCTATAATATGGTACATTACTCATTCTGTGAAATAGTTAGCTGAATATTGTACAAAGGAAGATTACAGCTAGTTGCACATACGTTTGTGATCCAAAGCCTTCGTTTAAGCAATGACACCCATCCATCTGAACATGCAATGGTGCATGCTTTTTTATAACAGTTTTTTACATACAATGAGGAAATCTAAGCATACAACATGTTTATAGCATACCGGCAGTCCTTCTAGCACATCAGCCTGGTACTGGTACTGGATGAGCTCCTGACAGCACATCAACCATTCATTATTATCTCTGCAGCTTTCGGAAAGAGCCAGGTATCTTCCCTTGGAGAGCAGCACAGCTTGACTGTATTGATGGGTGCCCAGTTTGACCCCTAAATCTCTGGGGAGCATTTCATAGTAAAAAAAGATTAAGAACTCATTAAATATCTTGTTTCCTCAACAGCACTATAGAAGGCATTTAAGGAATAAAACCCCCAACTTTTGTATGTTTATATTACCCATAATAGTAAAACTGATAAAAAATATTTTGAAATACTTTTTTTTAGTAAGTTGCTACTATTGGTAGCAAACTGTTTTTTCTCTCATCTGTTCACCTACAGATAGGCACAACTGAAAGGAATTATTCAGACATTTTTATGTCTGAATATTCAGACATATTTACCACCACTATTATTACAACTTCTCAAAAATCCAGTGTATCCATGATCCAAAACTAGTAACAGAGTACAAGAAAACCATGCAGGTTTTACATAGTTCCACGTAAGCATCTTTTAGTTTTGAGGCACAGAAAAAACATGCTTAGTCTGATCTGAATTGCTGCAGTGTTCTTGTTAAAAACCACCATCTGTCAGAGATTATCCTATTTTACACAGAGGGAACATGCATTAATTATTAATCCTACTCCTCACAGAAATGTACTCACACAAGATCAGGACTATCCATGGTGTTACAGGAGTATTAGTGTTCTTAGCAGGTAGTCTCTGGATGAAACTCGGGATTGATCCAGTGAGAACTTCCAGCAAATGAGCTGCTTCAGGGCAGGTCACTGGCCATGTGGAAGGGCATCATCTCAAAAGAAGCAACAGCTGAATTCCAAGGACTTGAGTCTGTTTCCATAAGCCAACATAAATACAACAGAGTATAGATATTACCTTTACAGACACAAGCACTGTGGCTCTATGCTGTGCACACACTGAAGCTCATGTTCAAGTTTAAGCATAAGAATTTGGCTTCATTTAAAATTAAATGCAAGAGTGAGAGCTTTCTCAGTGTTGGCCAAAGTGCTCAGGACTTTGCTGACTCTTCCATGCGTGCTGAGGGAAGGAATTCATAGCTGTAAAACAGCACACTGATGTGGCAGATCTAATTTACCCATTCTGAGATTCTGAAAATTGGCAAAATAAGAAGATAAAGCAAGCTTGTTACAGATCTTGGTGAAGGACAATGAAAGGGGTTCATTCTTCCGCAAGGAACTCCTTAATCACATATAATTTCCTAGGGAAGCTGGTATAGATTACATTTCTGCTCTAACACAGTTTTACCTGTTCAGCACTGTTTGAGTATACAATGCCACATATTGCCTTCAGTTAAAACTTCATTACTACTGAGCTTGTTTCCTTGGTCAGAGGTGAACTGACCAGGCAAATCATTTCATCATGAACTAACTTCTTGCAGGCTTTAGTATTTCAATGAGAAAAAACATTCAGAAAGACTACTGAGCAAAGTAATTGCAGGGAAGGGGTAAGAGAGAGAGAGAAAGAAATTTGTGTCATATAGAAGTAGCTGGTATGAGACAACTCATAGTACCGGGCTTTATTTGATGCAAAGGATGCCAGAACCTCTATCTTACAACAAAGAACAAAGCAGAAAGTTGATTCTCCAAACAAGAAATAAGACATGTCAGAACGTGAAGGACTCTCATGGATAAACACAAAATACACTAATGTCCATAAATCTCAAAACTTTGATGCAGCTTTTAATTTTAAGGCAATCTCTTACATTACAATGCCTGTACCTTTCTGAGAAAGGAAGAGGTTAAAAATCTTGCTTTCTGAAAAACAGAAAATTCTCCACTGAAAAGCTGCCTAAGCTGCCAAGCATGGAGGGATAGTACTCCAGTTGGAACTCATTACAGACAACATAGGAAAGCTGATCCAGCTTTTTATTTACTGTAGAGGCAGAAATGACATGAATATCTTTCTATCTAGATCTAGAAAAATATGTCGGCCCTGAAGCCAAGGATCAGAACATTATCAACTCTGCCAAAATGAAATAGGTTATTTGTTTTTTTAATTTAGTGAGATTTGGCACTGATTTATGTATTTTTCCCTGGAGGAACTATTTATATTCTTCAGAGCACAGATGATAACTGTTAATTTTCAGTGGCCCTGCATAAAGAAATAGTAGGTTTTTTATTTTGAAACAAGAAGACCACAGTTTTCAATCTGGTAAATTTCAGTCAAGCCATTTTAAGTCTTTTCCAGAAGGTGGAACTTCCAAGGAAAGCTTTTTCAAGTAAGGACATGGCCATGTCTCTCAGTGCCAGCACCTGTGACAGACAGGAAGGGGCATGCAAATTTCACATTAAAAGTTCACCCTCCATCAATAGAGAAACATAACTAAGGACTTCTCCCATTCTCACGTGGTTCATTCTTTTTCCAGGTTAAAGTCACAGCATGAAGCAAAAAGTGATGCCAGTTGTGAGGACATAAAAACAACATGTATCTTGTCCTCTGATGCCCTTTCCAGTGACACCCCTGAAAAAGGATTTTACTCACCTTTACACACCACCATTCCAATACCATATCCATTCATCTGTACCTACAGTGCATAATACAGCTCACGTTATATTTCCAGTTCAGATTAGGCTGCCTGTATGTGACAGGGGTCATGAGAACCTGTCAAAGGACCTTCCCGGGACTCTGCTTATAGACCTCACTTTGGAGGTTTAAACTGACCATGCAGCAGGAGAGGGATTCTGTTATGATGTAGGGTTTGACCCTTTGTAAACTACCACATCCTAATCAGCTCTCCTGGCAATCAGGGCTGGACCTCAGTTTTCAGGCCACTTCTGCTGAGAACATTTGACCACTCATCAGTCACACAGAGACTGAAGTAGAAAATATATGATCAGTCTGGAAAGCTACAACCTTCCCTATAGCTTTTCCATAAGCAAGGGAAGAAAGATTACAGTACAGATTTGGCTCGGTCCCTTTTCCTTAGTGAAGTGCTAGTAGGACACAAAGAACTACTAAAATGTATCCTGGAGACAAAAAAAAAATTAAAAAGGGAACAAAATGGGACAAAAACAGCTGCCTAACATCAAAAAAGGCCCACTCTCTTCTCCCTGTCAGGATAGCTGAAACTGGTCATCACAGGTGAGGGGGAAGAAATCCATCAAAATAATCAGCTGAGATCATTCCCTTATTTGAAAAGGTGGGAAGAGATCTAAACTTCCTTGCTGTTTTAAAACAACAGATATCTCAACATGCAGCACAGAATTATCATTATTTGTCTAGTAAAGCTAAGAAACCATAAATAAATGACACCAAAAGCAATAAAATAATTGATGCTACATATTCTGCAAGAAAATTATTCTTGATTTTTGCTCTATGGCTTGCCACAGATTTTTATGCAAGCAGTTTTGGTGGTAGGCTGTAGTTACATTTTAACAAGATTCCATCATATAGTTCAAAACTATATTCCTTAAAAAAAACCACCACACACAACAAAAAAAACCCTCAACAACTTTATTTTGTCTACTTACATTAAAAAACCTGTCAACACATAACACTTATCCTAAGCAGTGTCTGGGTCATCAGGAATACGAAACACAACATTTGATTTTTATGATGAACTTCTGCTTCAGGGTAACTACTGGCACCAGTAGAAGTTCCCCACAGTCCCACAACTACCCACCCTGATCCCACAGTCCTTCCAAAACCAGGACAATGAGCACCTCTGGTGGCTCTAAACCTTCATGACTTGCTTCCATGACGCTGACTCCTAACAAAGCATGCAAGGATTGCACCACATTTTCCAGAGCTGTTGCTTTCAGATGTAACTTATATGGGTTAAAGATTACTGCACCTGGGCAATAACGGAGAATCAAATACTGACTTAGCTCTTCAAGGCACAGAACTGAAAAAACTGAATAGGGGACAGAAAGAAAAGTTTTAAATCAGATTTTTCAGAGTATTCTCACAAAGCCTTACTAATGTCCATATTAATTAGTGACCTCCTCATACTGCAATAAATATACTTGTCAGCAAACCACTAAAAAGAGCAACAACCATATAATAAACAGGAGTCTTTCCACGAAGCCAGTCTATTAATTACCACACACTTTTCCACCATTATTCATCACATGGATAATAAATGAGCCATAACATAAGGTTTATTTATCTTGTGATTACTTCCCTCTAGATCAGTTGCAGAGGTTTTATAGTACTGCTATATTCCATCAGTGCAAAACCTGAGCAGATTTTGTTGACCCAATGAAAAAAATTCAAAACAAGGAAGAAACAGAACATTGCTTTTCTAGAGACAGACTTACAACTATCAAACTACTGACAAATACCCCAACTATTACAGCACAAATCTTGGTGATACAGTACAGACAGACATTTTAGAAATGCTCACGGACACAGACAGCTCCTTCAGAATGTTGTTCGTATTTATTCCTTCACAGAAACGGGCTCATCAAGCTGTTCTGTATTTCTGCTCATGCAGTGAAACAAGAACTGAGGAAACAGATTCTTTTTGGAAGCTACTTGCAATTTAAAACAATTGAATTTAATTTAAAAACATTCTTTTGCAAAAGAATATCTGAAAAGTCATAACTAAAATGAGAAAAAGCTTTCTTCAATTTCATCTTATATATACTATAAAATATAAATTAAGAATTTAAATTGAGAAAAAAAACAGAGGATATCACTCCATTAGGATTATTTGTCAATGAAGTTTCACTAAACTCTAAAATAGAAAACTTGCTCATCATTAGAATTTTGTCCTTCAGGGAAATTTATCTCGCTCTCAATTTTTTTAATAGTGAGCTATCTTACACATACAGATTTTCACTTGGTTATGGAGTCAAGTTTCATTTGCTCATTCTTTTCATGCAATAGTAGCTGTGATGTTTTTTAAATGGCACATCTCCAAAAATATTCTTTCTTTAGCATTTAAGCATTAAAAGCTCTTGAATTCTCAGCCATTTTGAAAACCTGGTCATTAGACACTTACCTAGAATAAAAATTTTGAAAGGTTCTTACGGTGATCTATCCATACATAACTGCAAGTTGCACATCCAAGCTCTCTGTAGGAACTTTCAAAAATCCCAGCCTACAAATAGAAAAATAAAACCAAAACCACCTCACAGACCTTACCTTTCTGAAAACACCTAAGCTGCCCTGCAGCCGCCAAAGCATACTTGCTTCTTCTTGGTTCTAACCAAGCATTACAGAAGCACCTGTGCCAACCTCACCACACAATCCAACCTGGTCTTCCCCCACCATGAAGCCTCAGCAGATGTTTTGTTATAACCAGGGTCCAGGTTTCAAGACCAAGGATACATCTTATTCCATCTTATATACTGGAAACAGTATCTTAACCTTGCTCCAGAATTTTTTTTCCTACCTGTCAATAAGAATAAATGTAATCAAACATCTCTTCACCAGTCCCTTTTACCAAACCAAAATGGCAGCAAAGAAACCTGAAAATGTCCCATAATAAAAGTAACTAATTCAAAGTTCCCTTTTTGAAGGAAGGTTCGCACTTTCATGTTGGAAGTAATGGAAGAAAAACAGTCTGATTTTTATTTTTATTAAATTATCACATATTTGCAGACCTGATTCCAGGTGATAATGGACAGACTGCAAGGGATTTTGGTTTTTAGTCTCTTAAGTATTGCTTCCCTTTTTTTTCACCTTTTTTTGTGAAGATATAACCATACTTAGCTTTTAATTCAAAGCAGAGCTCTAGTTTATAGCACATAAAGATGTCTCTGAAGCACAAAGTACTGAATCAGAGAAAGGAAAGCACATCCCATCCTACAGTGGTGACATGAGTTATTTGCATAGTTGCCACAAAAGTAATAATTACACTGTAACTCAATAGGAACAATGGTAATTTCACAGTAGCTCATGTTGTTGTTATCACCCTATATCCTGATAACTGTGAAATTAATTTGTGGCACCACTGTATGTGTCAGCTTTAAGCTGTTCCCTAGGTAACATTACGCTACCATAGAGAAGGAATGCTTGGCAGTAAAATGGGTAGCAGCAGATTGATTATACCAAAAGAATCTTTCCTCTACATACAAATAACTTGGCAATCAGAGACGATGATGAGAAAAAAATCCTCCCCACTGCCTTTTTTTTCTTTACTCTTTTTTTTTAATATAAAAAAATAAATAAAAGAGTTAAAAGGTATTAACTGACCGTTATCCATCCACTGAAAGACAGGCAAAATAAAATGAGCAAACTACCAGATTATATTTAGTGCCACTGACCCATTGTTCCAACTGCAGCCAAGATGCAGTATAAAAAAGCTGAAAGTTTCCTTTCCCTTCCTGTAGTAATTTCCTACGTTAACCATCAAACAGTAATTTTAAATATAAAAGCAAATAGAGCACTACAACATATTTAAGACAGCAACAACAGCGTAGGTTATGCTTTTAGGAATAATCCTCACTTCATTTGAGTGGTACAGTCCTTTTACCTCTGAACACTCAAAATTATTTTGCAATACTACTGTAAAAAAGGAGTTCCACACTAAATATAAAAGACAACACTGCCACACAATGTGTGGAAGTAATTACAAATTTAGTGGTGAAAATTCAGTGCCACAATAATTGAAGGTCTGGAAAACATTAAATTATGAAATTTAACGAGGGAATTTATGACTGTTCATAACAATAAACAAAACACCAAGTTTAAACTTTCTATTCATTCTGCTTTGTACAGCAGAATGTATGAGGCTTTGGAGTAAAGAAAGATGCTATTTATTTTCATAGAACTTGGGTATTTTTTTTAACTTCTAATTCAGGCCTGCTTGTAGCATTAGAAATGCATACTGTAATGACTTGTTCTCTCACTGTATATTTGTGTGCAAGGAAATAGGTGAAAAAAAATCACAGCATGTCACATATACTGACTCAGTGGTTCAGCTGGAGTTTTGTTACTGAAAAAGCAGCACCATCTCAGTGTCAGCACTAGTTCTCAAAGCAAACCAAGGTGTTGAGCAGATACTCTGATCCATGATATCCAGGGACAAGCATGTTTTGTCGCTCTGTGGTTTTGATCTTTCTCTCTGACTGATCCTCTTTTTGTGACTGCTGTCCCCAAAACCCCTGACAGAGGATGTTCAAATGTGGGAGGGTTTTTGGTTTGGTTTTTTTTACAATCCAAACTAGAGCTTTCAAAGCTCTGAAAGCAGCTGTAAGAGCCTAAAACCAGCTTGGACAATCCCAAATGTGTATTCTTCATTAAATATTGGCACATACTATGCCAAATTATGTCACTACTGAGAGGAAAATTTTGACCACCCCATACTTAATTATTCATCAGAAAGGCACTCTGATCATTATCACTATTGACCCAGGAATTCATCCTATATCCATTGCCAAATCAGCATGTACCCTCGTCCACTCAACACACTCCTCTTTCATTCCCCACTGTGTGAGGCAATTCTCATGCACAAGGACCCTTAAATGCTGACAACACACATTTGTAGTCCGCAAACTCACCATATTAACTGCATGGAGAATTTGCTGGTGCTCTTGATGTTAGTAGGAGTTACTATGGGATATCATTAGTGATTGATCCCCATTTTCAGTCCCATAAATAACTGTCTGCAGTTGGCTTTGCTGGACCTGTGCAGAGCCTTGATGCTCAGCTAGCTCAGTAGTCTTTTTTCCCAAACCTGACACTACTTCTGCCTGCAGGAGCATGGGCCAAGGCTGATGGCTGGCTTATTAACCCCTGTGTATCTCCTCTGTTCTTTATTTTCTCTTATACACTCCTCAGATGTCAGTGTTGAAATGACTACAACCAGTTGGAACAAACACACCCTCTGGAACAACAAGTACTACCAATGACAACCAACCTTTCATCTGCTAGATCAATGCTGCCAAAGGCATTCAAAAATGCTTCAAGAAAGGTATATGTATGTATGTAACTGTCCTAGTTTGGACAAATTTGGAGGAAAGACCTAAAGACTTTCGGAAAGCTTTAAACACTAGTAGTAATTATTATCTTTATTGTAAGCCCAAACTTACTACCACAGATAAAATGGCTGTGAGCAAGAGGTGTCAGACACTCTTCTAAGAATACTGATTGAAAAATGTCCAGTGAGGAGGGAAAAAAGGTTGTAAAGAATATCAATGTATCTTTAAGACAGTTGCAGTGGGTTGACTGCAACAGTACAACAGTGATGCTTACTGACTTGGGGAATGGCTTCAAAGCAACGTGAAAACTAGTCAAGAATGAGACCAACTGCAAAAATTCTGATTCCTATCGAGCCCCCAGGTCTCTACAGCAAAATGACTACCAAAAGAGATGCCTTGGTTTCTCCCAGCTGCCAAATGGCTGATCTATTATTACTTTCCACGCTTCAAAAAGAAAGGAGACGTTCTGTTGATATCGTACATATATTTTCAGTTAAGATTTTGTTTTAGATATATTCTTCCTCAAAAAACAGGACATTTTTGGAGGAAAAATATACATAATTTGATCTAATTAATGGAGTACTTCTTTCTGATTTCACAAGATACAGCAGGATTTTTGAAAAAGAGTGTACATGATCTCTAACCAGATAGAAATTGCATTTGATTACTAAAACCACAGTGCTGTAAATGCAGCACCTACAGAGAAACTTTTTCAAATATCTCTAGAATACCATAATATCTCAAAATTAAAATATAAAATCCTTGCAATGAAACGACATCAAATACATTTCACAAGACAATTGTCGCATACATTCAGCGAGAGTTATTAGCTGGCATGTGAAGTCTTGGAATAATTTCCATTGCTCTTTCATCCAACTGTAAGCTTGACGCATTACCTTGGAAGAATGCCACATTTCCCGCTGTGCTAAACTTACTGAAACAAATAGGAAAGCAGCATTGCTGTGTTACATCCCTGCTTTACTATTGTGTAATTGGACCACACTACAGGAACAGCACTTTATATTACAAACATTGAGTTACCATTATCAACTTGTGGCTTCGTGCTCTCAGCACAAAAGCAATGAATTCTTGTTTTACATCAAGAATTAAATGAGTATGATAGAAGAGAAAATATTAAGAGAAGTTGCATTTCAAGGCTCTGTTTGCAGTTTTAGTTTTAAAACAAAATAAATTTTGTATGTTATGACATTGTTATACTAGCAGGAGAAAGAATGTTTAGCAATGCCAATAGCAAAAAGATTACTCAAGCCTTTCCGAATTAGAGGTAAAGTCTTCATTCACCCGGGGTACCCAACTAGAATAAAGGAATAAAAATTGATCAAAGAAGCCGGGAGTTAGTTTTACACTTACTGAAACAGATCTATTTCAACTAAGAAAGAGGGGAAAAAAATCATTCTATATAGTCCCTGCTTAAATAAATGCCTTCCTGTACTATAAAAGGAATATCAGGGATTTCATCTGTAGTTGGGTGAAGAGTGGGTCTCTCCCCTCTCCTCTGAGATGTTAACCAGCCTTTCCCTACGATTCTGCCCACAGAAGAATTTGTGCCTAGAATGGCGACATCTCTAACAGCAGAAGATACCCTAAAATGACTGTGTCTGTAGCCCAGAAGCAGAGGGTCTCTACAACAAAACAGCTGGCATTAAGCCTGACATAACCCTTCCTGAAAAGTGCTTATTTCAGCTTACTTCTAACCTAGTCCTGCAGGCTTGAGCAACCGACAGGGACATGAGTGTCCCTGCAGCTTCCCCGTCACAGCTCCCTGTGCCAGCCATGCCAGGGACAGCATGCCACGAGAGGCACTTGGAGGAGCAGCACATCCCCCGCCGGGCACTCGCTGCCCTGCAGCCCCTGCACAGCGGTCACCGGTGTCCGGGAGGTGACAGCGAGGCACCTTACAGGCAGGCCATGACTAAACGTGTGACTCCACACAGGAGCCATTTATGCTTGTCTAACTACCCAAAGAGAGCAGTCATGCCAGATGCTGCTAATTGTGCAGCTGCATCTCAGTGCAGGCTCAAAGATGCACTCAAGAAACATCTTCTGTTTCGGCTACTGCAGCCACGTGGCCAGCGGCTCTCAGCCATGCTGCCACAGCTCTCTTCAGTAAAATACACTCAGTGGACCCAGAATCTCTTTTAAATATATAACCATTCCTGCTTAAGTATTTTTAAACAGATCTGTATAGCTCTTTAATTACAAGAAGAACAATTCCCACCCCAATTAAATATTTAATCTGAGAAGCCACAAGGGAATACCCTTGGGGACAGAAGAGGGTTAACAATACCAGCAGTTGCCATGCAAGCAAATTTGCAATGGGAAAACTGAGGGGTGGATACTGTGAGGCACAGCCCAACATGTAACAGCCAGCCATGAGCCAAGCAAGTCACTGTAGCTACCTGGGAACAGAAATTGTTTTACACGTGCTCAAGTACATCTTCTCTTCATTAGAAAAACACAGATAAGCAGGAAGAGCCACTAGGAAAGCCACTTTTTGCTCAAATAGGAAGATGTATCAGGTAGGAGGAAATAAAAAATTATTTTATAAATACATTTTTTTTCTATTTTACAACGCTTCTTAAAGAGTGTTTTCTTGTCTTTTTGGTAATACTGTCAGATTTAGAAATATTTTTCTTCATTTGCTACATTACCAATTACAAAGCAAATGCTTGGTTAATACTAATTAATGACCACAGATGTGGAAAAAATCTTCAGTAGGCAAAATAGCAGTAAGAAAAGTATTTGTAGCATTAATCAGTACCATTAAACACTACTATTTGATAGTAGTAATAAAAGTAATAGTCTTTACAAAGATAGCAGCCATAATAACTGTATTAAATTAAAAAAATATGGTATGTAGTAATAGTAATCACTAATTTTTTAACGTGGTAACAGTAGAAATATTAAATTATATTAATAAATAGAAGCTTAAAAAGTAGTCATACTATTTTGAAATAACTTACTGGCTTTAAAAGATTACTGTATTGTAATGGTATCAGATTATAAATCAAGTCTTTTGTAAGTGTTCTGATGGAAATCACATTATAATTCTTTCCATTACATTCTGTTCCATATACCGGTCAATTATTAAAATTAATTTGAATGGGTGCAATTCTGTGGTGATATTTAGAACAGGTCATGGTTTATTTTACAGAAAAGACCTTTTTTTTTTCTTCCTGGGGAAAACAAACACAACAACAACAAAATAAAAAACACAAAAACAAAACAACCAACAAACCACAAAAAACCACAAATCACCTTGATTTTTGGTATTGGACCAAGCCAGAACTAAATGCTGAACAACCTGACTACACTAAATACATACAAACTGATCTGCAAACACCTGCTCCACAGAGAACCTTGTCACTGCCAATACTCTGTGCACCTTACAAAGCCCACCCTAGGCAAGCAGTGCTGGGCATTCAAGATGGCAGGAGACGTCACTTGAGAGCAGCTTGTTCCTTTATTCTCCATTACACCTCTTATGTTTGTCTCACTCTGTAAGCAGCTTCTTTGTACAAATTGTTGCCTGGGATCGATCTTAACATTCCTCAGTACTAGAGATGCTAAATTTTAGTAGCCTTGCCTTAGGCACTAGCAGTGAAAGCTTCTGGGTGGTGTCCTGAAAGACCTAAAGTGGTCTAGGGCTTAAATGGCTGCCCATCAACTTTTCAACAGCAAGCTCCAATGAAACGGATTCCTATGTAAAGTATCTTTGTTCTAAAGAAATAGGGATGGAAAACTGTTGCTGTGAAATTTTGTATCCAATTAGCTAAATTTATGGTACTGATTCCAGTGTATCTTAACAACTGTCTTACCGAAAAAAGTCCAATACACTTTACAGTCTTACTTTCAATAAACAGGTGGATTCCATTAGAACATTAAATTTAGATAATCTTTTCTTGGTCTCCCAAATAGCCTCAAGTAAATAAAAAGAATTTAAATTCAGTAATCTACACGGGAAGGACAGATTAATTTTGATGGAAGGTAAATATCTTAGGGCACAGCTGGACCCACAGTTTAATCTCTGAAACACCCTCACCCCAACATACGAAACATTTCTAGGAAAATGGATATTTGCTCTTACATTCAAAAACCACAACAGCCAGTACAATATAAAGTTAGAACTCCTGAGAGGCAGCAAAAAAAGTAAGTATCAGTAGCTAATAATAGTCATTATAACCAAGGGGTTCTAAACACATCATGGTTTAACCCCAGCCAGCAACTAAGCCTCACCAAGCCACTCATTCACACCCTCCTGATGGAATAAGGAAGAGAATCAGAAGGGTAAAAGTGACAAACCTCACGGGTTGAGATAAAGACCTACTAAACTTAGTAGGTAAAGCAAAGCAGAACAAGGAACGCATTCACTATGTCACATTGGCAGCCTGGTGTCTTGGGAAGAGACAAAACATCATAACCCTGAATTTCCACCCCACCCTTCTTCTGCCTCCTCCCTATAGTCTGGGAATATCCATCCCTTGGATCAGTTGGGCTCAGCTGTCCTGGCTGCATTCTCTCTCAACTCCTTGTGCACCCCCAGCCTCCTTGCTAGGGGGTAGGGTGAGGAACAGAAAAGGCCTTGATCCTGTGCAAGTGCTGCTCTGCAATAACTGAAATATCCCTGTTACCAGCACAGTTTTCAGCACAAATCCAAAACACAGCCCCAGAGTAGCTAGTGTGAAGAAAGCTAACTTCTATCCCACCCAAATCAGCACACTGCCATAATCAGAAAAGATAATAATTACCTGGCCACAATGAACATACAACGCAAAGACACGCTACCTAATAATGCAATTTTGAATGAGGATAGTATTTCTTCCTCAAACCCTTAGCTTTGCTTTGTATCCTGAACTCCAAAGTGAATGTACTCAAAAACACCCATGGCAACAGAAAGTCCAAGGACAACACAAAGGAGGAAGAAGAGATTACACTTTTTCAGGCTTTTGAGAAGTACAGTAAATGTCTGAAAAGAAACAAGTACAGATAGATGTAAAACAGCATTTGTAAAGACAGACTGATTTCTGACTGTAGACAGAACAGTAGGAAATGGGCTTTGGTAAATACATGTGGAATGTGGTACTCTCAATAGGCTGGATACAGATTAAACTAATGACTTCTAAATAAAACAGCATGAGCTTCAACATCTTCAGTTAAAACATCGGACTTCTTTGCCAAAGCTGCAACACACCCAGCTTCTCTGTACATCCCAGACTTTCATTATTGTTTAAAATGGTACAATACACCTTCTACCTAAACCATCCAAAGCCCTGAAACATAAAATCAAGCATCAATTTACAAAAAGCCATGGCTCATGGCAAAACCATCAGCAAATTTTCTTCACTCATATCTGTGCTTTTTTCTTTTATTTATATTTTGCAAACCAAAACCTTTTTTGAAGTGGATAGGCTGGTAATCCACATTGTATACATTCTCTCTCTGGCAATCCAGAGTATTTTTTCCTGAATGCTAATGGTAGCAAAAAACAAATTTCAGAAATATTTTAAAACTTTGCATTTTAAAAACAAAAGGGGAACCCATGGAGTGAACCCAAAATTCTGTAGTGCAATTTTCTACTCTGTTTGCACACAAGTGGCTGTTAGTCACTGAAAGGTACGATGCTGCACCCCCTGCACGCCACCTTTGGAGTCTTTGTGGTAATCCATCTGTCACAGTGGTTTTCAAAATCTCTTTCACCACCACCATCAGACATCATCTCCTGCAGTTTGTTAAAAAGCAAAATTTTGACTCTTATCCGATTCTTTTCTTTAAATCATAAAACTAAATGGTTCAAAACCAAAACCAGGCTCTCCTCAGCTGAAGTGACAAAAAGTGGGGTTGTTTTTCTCCTCTCTCCTCTGAAGTATTTCTTGGGAATGCTACACACAAATACAGAAATGATGTATTTACCACACTCAGACCAGACCTGAAGCATATTTCAGCCACAGTAATATATACAAAAGAGCATATGAGAAACATACAAGATTTTATCAAAAATGTTCATGTAAGATGTTGCCTAAAGCACATTTCAGTACATCAACAAAAGTAGCAATTATAACGCAGTTTCCAAATCTATGAATATTATTTATTTTGCTGTTTTACTATACTGCTTGCTATTTTGCTCACAATGCTTTTGTTCTATATCCATGTATGGGTTATATACGAGGCACAATTCAATCCTCTGATGTAAAGTAACTGCAAATCTACACTGCTGATTGCAATAGCAAAAAAATTCAATATCCTTTCACATTTGTCATTCAGGAACATCATCAATGCACTATTTTAGGTCAGTAAAAGTTGTATTTGTCAGTTTATCCCAGCTAGGTGACCAAAGGAACATTCAAAGGAAAACAATCTAATTATCTTGATCTCCCCGGTAACATCTAAATAAACAAGCCGATCACTGGACTAGAATGAAAATTACAACTCATAAATTAAAAATAAGAAATTATATACAGCTATTTTGAACAATGTATGTACAGCAATCAGCTGACAAACTTGGAAATGTATTTCAGTTTTAAAATTCCTGGGGAAGGTATTATGAAGCCGATATTCAACAGAAGAGTCCATCTCACAATCAAGCCCAAAACAAGGCACTTAATTTTCTTGATTATACTTGAAAAATATATATAAAGCAATGCAGTTATATTCTATAGTGCACAAGTTAAGCATTATCACCAGTTTCACAAAATTTTCAGTGTGAGTTATACCTGACACTTGAAACAATGGACTTGACACGTATCAGAATCATCTTTTTCTTTTTAATTGCAAAATGAAATATGAAGTTCTATAATCCTCCATAGAAACGACAATGACAATACAAGTTCTAATAATTATCACAAAAATAATTACATTAATGTCATGCGTTCCTATACATGCTTGGTGTTACAGCTTCTGTCTATAGACACTAATTACTGCATCATGGCCAGATCTGAGCAATTCATCCCAGGCACTGTTAGGCTCTCAGAAGGTGGCTAGTGGGTGACTCAAAAGTTAGTTAGCCAACAAAGAGCATGGTAAAATTGCATGAACACAGCTTAACAGTGCCTTGTTAATGCCACTAAACAGCTTCTAGCACATAAGCAGCTTGTTTAGTCATAGCTATCCCTATCCAGGGCAGCCTTGCACTGCGAAGGCATATGGCTAATGCTTGGTCAATGCAAGTGATGTTGGCAATCTGTTTGATCCGTAATGTAAACTAAGAATGATAGCGAAGTCCTGATTTCAAAATTGCAATCAAAACTAAACTCATATTAGCCACATGGGTTTTTCCAATAGAAGTACTACTAAAAGTTCTCAAGTGCTTTAACATTCGGTGTGCATTTCTATGCAACACCAAACGTGACTAGAAACACCAGCATTTTGCAGCATCTCCTCATCTCCATATGCTATTAAGAATATGGTAAATTTATAAAATTGTGAAGATGCATATATAGAAAATAAATTCCAAGTGGAGCAAGTTTAACATTCCCTAAACTCCACAGTTTTGTGGGATTTTTTGTTTTCAGTCTGAGAACACCTCTGTAGTTAATTTTTTTAAGGAATATGTCTAAGCCTAATGCAGTCTAAATAAGGGTCTAAATCAATAAGCCAATCAGTGGCTCACCTAATTAATATGTCCTTTGTGGCAAGGGGTGTTTGTTTCTTGGTGCTGAGATAGATACATCAGAGGAACATGAGCTGGTCACCCAAGAAGCAAAGTGTTGCTGCAGTTTGGAAGCAGCACAACATTTTTGTTAAATATTTAAGAAGCAATCACTTGCTTTTCCCCAAAAAGCATGCCCCAAGCAGCATTCAAGTGATCGCACTGGAGATAAATGTAAATATGGAAGAAGATAGAAGAGAAACTTGGACTTACTCCCTCAGTCCCAAATAAACACACTAACACAAGGCTAGTGGCTACTTTCATAAAATCATTAAGTTTGGAAAACATCTGCGAGATCATCAAGTCCAATCTTTGACCAAACACCACCTTGTCAACTAAACCACAGCACTAAGTGCCACATCCAGTTGTTCCTTAAACACTTCCAGGGATAGTGACTCCACCACCTTCCTGAGCAGCCTGTTCCAATGCTTGACAACCCTTTCAGTGGAAAAAATTCCTCCTGGTGTCCAACCTGAACCTTCCCTGGCACAGCTTGAGGCCATGCCCTCTTGTCCTGTCACTGTTTGCCTGGGAGAAGACGCCAACCCCCGTCTTGCTACGCCCTCCTTTCAGGCAGTTGTAGAGAATGGTAAATTCTCCCCTGAGCCTCCTCTTCTCCAGACTAAACCCCAGCTCCCTCAGCTGCTCCTCACAGGACTCACTCTCCAGACCCTTCCCCAGCTCCGCTGCCCTTCTGCAGACTCGCCCCAGCCCCTCACTGTCTTCCTGGAGGTGATGGGCCCAGAACTGGAAACAGCACTCCAAGTGTGGCCTCACCAGTGCCCAGTACAGGGGGACAATCCCTGCCCTGGTCCTGCTGGCCACACTATTCCTGATACAGGCCAGGATGCCATTGGCCTTCTTGGCCACCTGGGCAGACACTGGCTCATGTTCAGCAGCTGTCGACCAGCACCCCCAGGCTTTTTCCCACTGGGCAGCTTTCCGGACACTCTTCCCCAGTCCAGCAGCACTGCAGGGGTTGTTGTGACCCAAGTGCAGGATCGAGCACTTCACCTTATAGAACCTTACGCCATTGACCTCAGCTCAACAATCCAGCCTGGCCACGTTCCTCTGCAGAGCCTTCCTGCCCTCCAGCAGATCAACATTCCCATCCAACTTGGGGTCTCTTGCAAACTTACTGTGGGTGCACTTTATTCCCTTGACCAGATCACCTATTAAGATAATAAACAGGACTGGGCTCAGTACTGATCCCTGGGGGACACCACTGGTGACCGGCCGCCCGCTGGATGCAGCAGCATTCCCCAATACCCTCTGGGTTCAGCTGTCCAGCCAGTTCTTAACCCACCAAAGGGTACACCTGTCCAAGCCGTGGGCTGCCAGCTTCTCCAGGAGAATGCTTGAAGGCTTTACTGAAGTACAGAACTTTGGAATACTGGAATTCGCTTCAAAGACTTCCACCTTCTCAGAACATGAAGGATTTCTTTGAACAATCTCTGAGACCTGGATCAGGAACCCAGAAGCCTTTACTTCTCTTAATCCACCTTCCCTTTCAGTTTACCTGAGACTGGTCCCATCTCCCAGAACAATACAGGAAAGCAAAAATACATTTAACATGACATTTTAATTGCCCTTATTTCCTTACACTTCATGTCTGTGTTTCTCTAACTTTAGAGCTCTATGACACATTTTAAAATGGGAAAACCAAGTTGCCTGACTCAGAATCAGAATATGAACCCATATTTGCCATGGCTCAGGCCAAAGCCCTAACAAGTTGATTACTATGTATTTTTTAGTTTGCACTGCAGATTTGTTTTGTTTACGTGTTTAAAATCCCAGCTTTTACTCTGCAAACTAATGAATACTTGTGAAACCTTGGAACTTCTTACACTGCAATTTTCTTGGGTTTTGCCCAGTCATAGAAACTATTTGTCAAATACATCTGAGAGTCTAGACCATATTAAAAGAAGCCTGATTATTACTAACCCCAGCTTGCACAGTTGTCAAGACAACAGTGAATATCATCATTAACAGAAACTGTTTCTAGCAAACTGGAAATCACAGTTGAAGCTTCACTCCCTTGTTCATATTATCCGAAACCATATGCAAATATATGAATGCAAAAGAAAATTCTAAATGCACTTTGGTATTTTTTATACTGATTCAAACAGATAAGCAAACTTTCTGTTTCCTTTCCCGTTTCAAAGTATGAATAAATATGTTTAAATTTTCCTTTAATAACAAGAAGACTATACAAAAATACTCAGCTTTAATTTTCACTTGCAAAGCTTTCACACATACTCAGTCAGTGTTCACAAGACAGACCATATCCATATCCACCTACGAGTAGGACCCATTTACGTATTAACACCTCACCAGCCTTGCTGATTGCTCACCACCTTAACCCACCATGGTGGCTTACAAACTCAGTTGGTAAGTAAGCAATTGCAACACTAGATTCAGAAAGTTTCATCTGAAACACTATGGCTTAGTTTGTCTGACACCAGGCTCATGAAGTGTACACCAGACACAGGTCTAAAACGCATCATAACATATATGCAGTGTTCAAAAGCAATCTACCACCTGCTGAGTGGTGACACTCCAAAGGGTCAGGCTGACAGAGGGACCTGGACAGGCTGGAGGAACAGGCCTACAGACACCACATTNCAGAAAACCAAAAACCAAAACAACCAAACCAAAAACCCACACACACAAAAACACAAACAAAAAAAAAAAAAAAAAAAAAAAAAAAAAAAAAAAGACTTTGGATTTCTGCCACACTTCTCCTAAAAGTTACTTCTATAATTCGAGGGGGGAGGGGCTTCATTATTGTGTTTGCTTAATTTTAAGATTCCTCAAGACTACTGTACCCTACTTTCCCAGAGGAATGCGTACTGTAGCACTCCACATTCTGGTTTCACCACCCATGAAAAGACTACCAGTGTAAGCACTCAGCTACACCACTTCCTCCTCCTCAAATATATATCTCCTCATAGCAGACAAACCAGTCTAAAAACTCCTTTAAAATTCTAGATGAAGCTTTACTGATGATTTGAATCCAGATTTTTCTCAGTGATTACATATTAAAAACAAATTGAGCTTTGCTTAACAAAAGATCAGTGCTCTTACTTAGGCAACCTGACATTATAGGTATATAGCTATATTTTTCTGCCCAGTTACTACATAAAATACTCAATTTATTTATCATATACACATTCAAGGTAAGCAAAGCAACGGTCTGTCCATTTATAAACTCCAATTCAAAAAACTAATGGATTTTTATTGTTTACTTCAGCTTTGCAGCTCCATTAAAGTATAGCAATAAATAAAACATTTGGAGTACATTAACAAAATAAGCAAAACATTAACCTAATTGAATGCTTTATGATTTTATGTGCAATCACAAGTAAATCAAATTCTTACAATACCACTCTCTATATACTGAATAATGACAAACTACTATCTGCTCATTATCTCATTCAAAATCTAAAATAAATGTAAAGTAGAAGTAAAGAAAGTTCATAGGCTTTTGCGATAATTTCAAAATCCTTCAGAAAGTTTATTTTGCATACATCTATATACATAAACAAGAAAGATCATTTTCATGTAATCCTTAATTTGAATACTGAAGAGCTGGAAACAAAACAAGACCCTTCTTGGATATTAGTATTTGTTTATGCAGAGCACAGTGATACTCATAGACTAGAAGTGTACTGAAACCCATATTAAATTGACCATTTTTCTCAAAGATGAAGTTAAAATGGAAGGTCTCGTTCCAAACAGGAGCACTGGGGAAAAAGGTTCATTGTATTTCTCATCTGGCAGATCAGTAGTACCACTCTGGGAAATCAAAGAAGGTTTGGGCAGACTGCCCACTCAACTTAAGGCTCATCTGAGATCCACATATATCCACTTAGCTATCCAACTAGGATTTTTTGCTGTTGTCGCTTCCATGCCCACATGATTTTAGTGCTTTTGTGCAATGTACAACCCTCTCCACAAGCTTCCCTTACCAAAAGGAGGCAGGCACCTCATAATACTGAGGTCAGCAAATCTATGTCCTCCAGTGCCTGATACAATGTCCACTCTTGTCATGGAAAGGAAAAGGGAACTTTAATCTATAAAAATGCACCATTTGAATTACATATGTACAGATCATCTTGGGATCCAAACGGAAAAACGCAGCCACCCAGTAAATGAGGTGACAATTTTGCAGTTGAAAGAACTGTACAACCTAAAATAACAAGTGTCTTTAACACACATTTAGAAAAATATGTACACCTACATGCGTATACCTCTCTAAATTAACATTTTGCACCTTTCATGTGCCACTCGAGTATTTTATAAAAACACACTACAGTATAAATTCAGTAAGTCAGGTATTTTCTTTATCTTAAAACAAAAAAGCAACTAAGGAAACAGCCAACCATTTAATACTAACTGTAATTAAGAGAATTCCAGCACTGCACAGTATCTGTCACACTTCACAATCAATAACTATTTCTCAGAATGGCTAGCAGAAATAGCCAGGATACAAATTCATAAGATAATAAAGTGCTTTTGCACAGCAAAGAATCACAAGAATCTTCTAAACAATCTTTGTAACAGAAACATGACCTTTGAAATGCCAAAGCTCCCCTTGCTATTCAATGTTGATCACCAAAGAGCTGCCAGCTCCCAAGCTTTTAAAATATTATCCCTGCCGAGTCATGTATTGCAAAATGTCGCAAACCTGAACACTGTTACAGGACAGCAGCAACTTGAAATCCAATTTGTTGCAAATACTGAAGGTAGCTTCACATGCCAAAAATTCCCCAAATCTTTACTTTAAATCACTTTCCGTTTACTACATGCAAGATTTAGGTACACAGATAACCGACCACACTGGGAGAAAACCCTAAACGTATGAAGCAAAACAAGCATAAAGCAAAAATTACAATTAGAAAGGTAAGTGCCATTATTTTTACAGTTATTTGCAGCACTGGTAGTTGACATGTTCAGCATACTTGTAGGTAAGAATACCTTTTCAAACAGTCAGTGTATATGAGACAAGAGCACCATGAGCATAAAGCCATAAAGTCAGAGTCGTGCAAATCAAGTCATTCACACATATCCATAAATTTAAAGGGATTATGAACACAATCGAAGCAAATAGGTGTATTTATTTTTTCAAGTAGATTCTTGGGGGGGTGTTGTTGTTTTTACTTCTTACTGCACTGGTTCAAGTGTAAGAAGTTATTCTCATATCAGGCAAGTGAGATGAAGCACTATGTTTGCATCATTACATTTTACTATCCAATTTCAAAACCTTTAAAAGTGCAGCTTACTATAATTTTCTGATTCACAGATAGTACTATAAATAACATCTTCCTGATTATTCGGTGAGTTACTTTAGAAAATCTGTCTTCAATTTCACCACCTTTCAGCATAGTAATCACTCCCTTTTCCAGACACTATAGCTGGCAAGTTTCTTTAGAGTCCTGTACCCAGATACTCTGCAGTGCAAGTAAGGATGGCAGATAATTCATCTTCTGACTAATTTTAACCTCCTCTAATAAGTATTAAGTGCGACAACATGAGGATATTAAGCAAAATATGCATCTCTACAACATATAATGGACCACAGATTTTTACATTCCATTATCAAAACCAAAATCACATAAATCTGGTGATAAAATCAGAGTACACAGGAACTACATAAATAAAAAGCAAATTCAATTTAAAGCAAATACAGGTTTGTTCAAACACCATTGTACAATTGCTTTAACACTTACAGAATTTAGATGAACAATATTTTCATTCACTCACAGTTTAGTATAAATATAAAGCAAGGCACCCCCTAAGCATTTTAAATAACAAATTAAACATTTACATTTTTTACTGTGCAGTCAGGCTTAACATTTATGCAGCTTCAAAACCAAAGTACAGCCTCAAGGGAAGCCTCTCCACTGACAAATTAATACCTTAGAGAATAGAGCTGAATGGTGGCAATGAACTCATTTGTTCCCCCAATAATGAAGAATGACTCTTTCTTTACCACATCTGTGACTGTTGCTATGGTGACCCAGACTTACCTCATTGCTTCTCGAAGTGCTCCTCGCTCACTAAGAGTCGTGTGCTTGATGTCATCAAAATTATTTTCCAGTTTCTCACAGTTCTGCAACAAATGGACATAGCCATGTAAGGGTCTTAAACAGTTCATTGTACATGTATTAACAGTATTCAACATCTCGCAAACAAAACTGATTCATATTACGTTACCTCAAATTATGCATTCTGTTTTAATTACATGGGAGTCATTAAAAAGACATTGAGAACTCAGAATTAAAGTAAACATGAATCTTATTATATGGTCGTCATGGAAATCATCTTATAAATGTTCCATAATGAAATTTACAGAATTTTTATTTTTTCTTCTTTAAAATTTTTTTTTCATTTATCTCTGTGTGAGGCTACAATGCTACTATACACACAGACAGGAGAACAGAAATCTAAATGAGCGTTTTAGAATTATAATAAAAGTTACAAATTTTGTCCCAATATAAGTGTTGTTGGAACAAACCAGTCATATTTCATTCCTATTTAATTTTTAAAACATAACAGAAATTGAAAAGATTAATTGTTTACAGACATCTCAACCACAATGTTTTTTTCCAGATTAGAGTTCACCAATATTTCTAAAAGTAATATGAAACCAACAATTTTGTCACAATAAATGAAGTAAAACTTTGATATATTCTGTAAATTATTACTAAATGTGTGAGTGGTTCCATTACTTAAGAGCACTGATCCTTTTCTTCTGCTGCCACAAAGACAGTAAAATTGATTCAGAAGATGCTGGGAAGTGCAGTAATTTGTGTCTGTGCAAAGTGAGTCTGAAACACCAGTGAACAAAAATTCTCTAATCATCTGCATCTTCCATAGGATTTTTATACTCTCTTGAGGCTTCTTTAATACAGGAGGCTTTTAGGTTACTCCTGTCTTCCACAAAAACTTTCTCCAATACCAAAAGTTACCTCTGGGAGGCATAATTTTGCCATATGGGTGCAAAAGAAACAAGTTGCAAGCAGAACAGTTCCTATTGCTAACAACCTCAAAGGCAGGATTGTCAGGCTCTGTATGTAGCCATAATTTTACAGAAATTATGGGCACTATTATTTGGTCATATTGCTTTCATAGTATTTAATAAGTGAATTAATTTTTAAGACCATATCTTTAAACTAGTTACAATAAATACAGTAAGAGTTACCTATTGTTTTTTCTTTTTTGCATTGAGTCTTTATTTTTATAATTACATTCAGTCTGACGCTACAAAAGCATCACTGTAAAGGAAATTATTAGATTCTTGTAAATGACCTAGCAAGATATTTTAGCTTGTCCAATTAACATTTAAACTATCATTATTTTTAGTTAAGATTACAGACCTTTTACTACAAAGTTTTAATGCTTTAACAATACATTTCTGAGCAGAAAAATTAACAGAGCTACACATATTTGGATCTTTTGACATCTTTTTTCTCCTTTGTAAAAAACTGCATGTGTCACAGTAATTCTTGTCCCATGGTTAATGTGATTTTTTTTGTTTGTTTGCATTATAATCAGCTGTCCTTTGCAAAGCAAAATCATACTCAAAGAGTCAAAGGGATTGCAAAAGAAAGACATGGAAGCTGTACAATGAAGTATTCCATTATTCAGATCAGCATACACTGACCTTCAGCTCCAAGCACATACAGGCAGGCCAGTCATTTAAAATAGATAAAAGAAATCCAAATCAACAGTACTAATTATTGAAGGATTCTCGATTTATCAATACTAAGCTGAAAGTACCTGTGCAAGCAAAATTAAACCTTCCATCCACCAGGAAAATAGAAGCCAAAGGAAACATAATTTGGAATATTGCTCCAAGAGCCAATGTTTTAACAATCCTGTGTCACCAGCCCCTCAGGACAGGTTCAGAAAATCTGAGCATCACACAATTCATTCTTGACCTTGTGATATAAAGCATGTAAAAACTGCAGAGAATCCAAAGCACACAGATTTTTATCAAATACAACTAACTCGTCTCAAGTTTGTACAAGTTAAAATAACTGGTCCTGTCCATGTTGAAAATGCTGAAATGAGTAAATTCAGTTGATATTTCTTTGTCTATATAGACCATACTGTGTTAATTGGCTGAAGGACAACAAAGGTGGCCCATATCTAAAGAAAATGCTGTGATCATTTAGCCTTACACACAAAATACTCCATCTCAACTATACACCCAATGCAAAAATGAACAAATAACCCAGAACAAAAAAAAAAATGGAAAACAAATTACAGACTCAAAGAATAGATGATGTACCAATTCACTTGGCAAGATGAACTTACTTCTACCATTTCTGAGAATTGTTTCTGCACAGACAGAATCTTTCTCAACTACTTTCAGCCAAATAGCTCTCATACAAGGTACAGTAGTTGGAGAGCAAACCACAGAGTCATTAGGAGAAAATGTGCTAAAAACTGAGTCAGAAGCAAACTCCTGAAAGAAAATTACCTCATAGGACCATGCCATCAGTTACTGCATACATACTGAACAGGAGAGTACGCAAATGCAGATCACACCCACGGCTTTTCCACTCATCCAAGCATGCCTGATCCTCCCAGAGGAAGCAGAAAAGGGTGTCTGAAATACCAAATGCAGGCATAGCTACAGGTGCATAGATGGCACTTCATGTGTCTGAGTATCAGTTCACATGTGATACTTCTAGATCATCCAAAAGGATATCAGTTTCTGAGAAAGGCTACCAATACCAGTGAAATTGTAAGCATGAGAATACTCTGAAAAATATGTCTGGGAAATGAGGAAATTTCGGTAGACCATGACCAGGGTGAGCTTTACATTCTGAAGTATTAAATCAGTAACAAAAATTGAGCTTATTCTATTATCCATGTTATCAAATAACTCATATGTATAAACATATTGCACAGGGCAATATATTGTGGCCCACAATATTGCACAGATTTAAGTATAATCAGCAATTCAAGTCCAAGGTGTTTCATTTTGAGCAGCAGCTAAAGTAAAAAAATCAAAATGCAAGCAGTGAAAAAATTGCTTTTGGTGGCTCACTGCCAAGTGATTTTTTTGTGGGTATAGATCCAGTCTAGAAGTTTTAACTCTATGATTCAATGATTATATAGCAGTCTATATGTTATCCCTGTTGATAGATCTATAGTTCTGTATGATACTAAATTAAATATCACCCTTGAGCAGTCTAGGAGGAAAAATAAGTACGGAGTTGCAATTAGGGACATGGTCATCGTAAGTCAAAATACCATTACATGTAAAAAAGCCACAGAAGTCTAAATGCTGCTTCTTACAGGATTCTAGGATAAATACTTGGAATTTTTTTAGTGTGCCAAAAGCAAGAGTGGGAAGCAAGTATTTATATTTTATATATAAATAAATGGCTTACTTATCATATGAGATCTTAAGCTTCATGACTAGTTAAAAATGGAGATGTAAACTGGATATCCACAACTATCTGTGGCATCACACACAGCACACTGGTAAAATGTATAATCAGAAATGAGAAAGATGAATAATGAGTGTATCTTCGAAGATGAGGAAGAAGGAAGATTAATGAACAAGTTGAAAAGCTTTTCCTCTCATAACAACACAAATACAACTTTTTTTATTAACAATTTATTTTTTTTAATAAAATAAACTGCAAGCCCTGGGAGCAAAGACTATGTGCTCACAATTCTGTATTTTCAGTTAAGTGACAAGGCCAAAATACTCTGACACTGACTGAAGTAACAATCCAGCTCAAGTAAGAACAGAAATAAAGAAACCCTGTAGTTTTAAATAAAAATCTAGGATAGTCTGGCAAAAGTGAAGTTACACTTTTAAAACCCATCTCTCAACATTCATCAGCTTAGCTTTCTTGCATATGTTTTTGTCTTAGATGAAAAATCTTTCTTTGTTGACTTACTGGAAAAGCAATTCTTCATTTGGCCCCTTGGGTCAAGTGAAGAACTTTGCAGAAGTAGCTCAGAAACCAACAGCAGTCTATTGCCTGGTGTCACCACTGAGGATCTCCTAAACCACAAAAGCACTGCTGCCTCTGCTCTGCCACAACAGGAGTAAGAGTCTTGAGAAGACCATAACTCAAACTTGCTCATTCTGTGATACAGTAGGGCTAAATATGACCCCACTTCCACTGAAATCACCCATAACTCTTCTAACCATCAAAACAAGAGGGAGATGACACTAAGCCATATCCTGCTGCTTTAAATCTATCCTGAAATACTTCACAGAAGACCTTCAAAATTACAGACAATGTTTCTACACACATTTTGAGATGGTTGAGAAATAACATCTTTTGTACTGACAACAGTGTAAGACCTATGCTAAGGCAGCCTGCACCATTGAAGTAGATCTCTTACCCTCATTGATACACTGCCAAATTAAAAGCCCTACTTGAAATACCATCTCTCATCTGAGAAACAGGTTTTTAAGGTAAGTACTAGGCTTGCTGAATTCTTGGGATTTGTTGCTTCCACATGGTTTTAGAATGTTTTCTTAGAAAGCTTGAGTAAATCTCACATTTTTAATGTCAAACATTCTGTGTATTAAACATAAGGAATGTACAGCAACTGAAAGACAGATGAGCTCTCACCTGTACAATTTTTATTTACTATTACTGCTAATGCTAAAACAAATTAATTTTTCTCATTTTCTTTTTTATAATCCATGAGAAAGGTTCCTAGAGAGTATGTTGTGTCAATTTCCTACTGTTTATGCAGACAAATTTAATTTATTAAGTGTATTTGTGCCTAGATTTCTGAGTCCTGAGAACGAAACAACCTGGTCCAAATTCTGCAGGATTTAGTAGCTCACTCTGGTATTTTAACTCATTATGTTTAAGGAGGCAAGTTCCAACAACAGATTACCAAAACTGTTGGGGACCTATAGAATCTACTGTAAATACCTATATCCTGTACAGATTCAGCAAGAAGATTCTCAAATTTTGGTCCCAAAAGTCCTTAAAACTTCAAATTCCATGCTATAAGGGTGACCACATAAGCTAGCTCTTTTGAAAATGTTGGCCATACTGTAGAAGTGATTGCCTTTAACAAAATTGTAACAAAAAAGCTGACTACTTTCAGGGGACTTTGTAAAAAAGTGTAGAAAGCTGCTTTTCATATTGATCTTCTTATTGATATATACGAAATGTTAACACAAATAATTCCTTATTCTAGAAATGTGAATTATTTCAACAGCAGAAAACTTCAGAAATAACTAACTTGTGTTTTATAAACCTAAAGCAACACTATAATAGTAATCTAAACTGTAATATATTGCTGCAAGGATAATTATTAAGGGAAAACACAGCTGACATTTTCTGATTTATGCACACAATCAGAGATGGAGTCCAAGGACTGTGACATAATTATCTTCATGCTAACAATTTTTGTAAATCTCTTGACAGAATTTTAGCTAATTTTAAAATGCCTTCTGAAGATTAGCACTTAAAACTGTTGGGGAAAATAGCACAATTTATTAGCAAGGGTATAATTGTAAACCTTCCAAATACTCATTGTGAATATCATTTAGACAGTAACTCCTGCTTTAGCAGCTGGTATATAAGACTCCAGTTTATGGAATCTTGAAACAACAGAGAGAGTAGAATCTAATTAAACGGGATTACATGCCAAAAAAAAATATTAAAAACAGACTAATAGTCAATTGTTATGAATTTGAAATAGCACATCTACTTCTTTTGATGCGAACTGTGCTTTATTTCAATGAAACCTAAATATTCTTAGCAGACTCCTCTCTTGATTTGGAACAGACTGTCTTTCTACACTGAAACAACACAAAAAGCTAAATGGTTCCATTGATCTTCTCTCACAGACTTAAGCACCCATCTGCTATAGGGTAAAATGACTTACAAATATTGCATTTATTTTAATGTTATGCACGAGCCAATAGCTGTATTCCATACAGGAAGCCTCCTGAAACTGTCTTCATACTGAGCAACTAAACAAAACTGATGCCATTTGCCAGAGGGCCCTACCTTAACAGCAGTCTTAAAAACTACACACCTAAAAGGACTGTTTGATCCTATCTGTAACATATTATGATGTTTGCAATATCTGCTTACTAAATTCCTTCTTCCTATTTGTTGTGACTCATTCTCAAGGGGTTCTTTTTCCAAAAAGGGGAAAAAAGCAGCTTAAAACTGCTAACTGACCAGCTGTTCACAAAGGAAAAACAGACCCTTTTAAAAAAAATTTTAAAATACGCACATATTCCTAATATCTGCAGAAAATATATTGAGCCCTCAGGTATTTACATAACATGTGGCAGCGTGCCATTCATAATACATGAACATTTGTTAAAACATTTTTTTCATTAAGTGATACAGCCATATTGGCCAGAGAAGCTCTTAGAAAAATATAGATATTAGTACATCCAAAAAAGCAGAATTCCAACAGAAAACCAGCCTAAGTGTTAGTAATCAAATAAAAATCAATAGAAAAATCATTAAATAGAATTGTGGGAAGCTTTAATCAATGCCTTATTAGCATAACCATGTTCGTTTTCTCAGGAGTTTTTTAGAGGTATATTAATTTAAGGCACTTGTAAAAAAATAGCACACATGCAAACTCAAGAACAAGCATCACGTTTTTGCCACAAACAGGAATATATTGCTAATACGGGATTGATACCAGGAAATACTAATGCATGTGCTACTTTCTGAGACTGCAAGTGTGGTCTTTCGTTAATAATGACCAGAAATACTGTTAATGCAACTGGAAATTCTGAAGTGAAAGCAGACAATTTTGGATTTTTTTAACTCTTTCCAGTTTAAAATATGGCACATTTAATCCTTAAAGACAGGTAATCATATAGAAGTTAACTACTTGTTAAACATAGTTAACACTTTAGTTTGCAATTTTACTGGGGCTGTGAAAGATGTTCAGTTCTGAGATGGCATTCTGCTAACTTCCTTTTCATGCTGTTTCACGCACAAATTTCAAGTGGCAAATTTATCACAGCCTTCCTGTTCACATACGGGTATGGTATCTTGCTTGAATTCAACCTGCTGTTGTCAGAGCAGATGCAGACACCACGTGTTTTGGCAATGGGTAACACATCAGATAGTAGTGATACAGGGAGGGTGAGAAAAACCATTCTGAAAGGACCAAGCATGTAACACAAAGAACAGTAGAGCAAGGAACTCAAACGAATAAAGAGCTACAAAAGACATGCAAGAAACCAGAGGCACAGCTGGAAATAATAATGGAGCAGAGAACACAGGTGACGCCACTAACTAGACAGGACAATTTATAATGCTCCTTCTCTTGTGACTCAGCTTTAAAAGACAGCGAAAACTTTCAGGGAGGAAAAAAAATAAAAGGAAAACCTTTGCCTCTCTCACATTTTTCTTTCTCTTCCTAAAACAAATGTTAAACTTAATCAGTAGATGAATGAGAAGACTTGGCAACAAGCTACTGGTCCCTCTGCATCCGAAGGGACACTTATAAGACTGCTTTCCTTTATGGGAGAGGGTTCTGTAGCAGGGAACAATACACATCATGTCTTAAAATATCAAAAGCTTCATCTAAATACGGTTTCTTTTTCAATGTGGCTGTAGTCCTGCCTTTTTTCTCTTGGAGACCCTGGTATTCTCAACATGAATTTACAATCTAATTCTTTAAGAGCATGAAGTTTAAATAAAGAGACACAGGCTCTTCACAGAATTTCTAAATATATTATTTCTACTTGATAGTGAAAATATAACTAATGACTAAGGAAAAAAAAAATCCCAAATGGTGTACTCCCTTCCCCTCCTATTACTTTCACATACCTCAACCCTGCTTGCTTTTCTCTTGGGATTCTTTACTCTGCTTAGGCAAATATTCCCTTGACTCATTGAGATTAAATAAAATGAGAGTAGGCAGGTAAAGACCAGACTCATATTGAGAATTAACATTTACAGAGCTCATAACCTGGGAAAAAAGGAAGAATCTTTAAAATGTAGGTAGAACTGTACTCCTAAGGAACAGATTATGTTCTTGACCTTCAACAAAGAGCATAAGGAAATAATCATACCCAAAAGCCCTTGCTCTTTTAGAACCCAAATGACCAAGAATTTAAGGAATTAACCCCACATATCTGAGAGAATTAACTTACAGGATACCTCTTATTTTTCATGCATAGATAAAGCATTATTAAATATAAAAGTTTTTTAAAAATTAAAGTTATAATTAAATGCTTGAACACCATCCTGAAACAGTATGGCCCTGTCTTATGTAGTGGAATAAAAGCAAATTATATGTAACAGGCTTGCTTCCTCAGCCCAAGATGACACCTCTCATCTCTTACATGGCACATTTTATTGTCCAACAGCAGTATTTTTCAGACAGGCCACAACAAAACATTTTCTTCCATCGTGCTGTTGCCTCAAAAAAAAAAAAAAAAAAAAAAAAAAAAAAAAAAAAAAAAAAAAAAAAAAAAAAAAAAAAAAAAAAAAAAAAAAAAAAAAAAAAAAAAAAAAAAAAAAAAAAAAAAAAAAAAAAAAAAAAAAAAAAAAAAAAAAAAAAAAAAAAAAAAAAAAAAAAAAAAAAAAAAAAAAAAAAAAAAAAAAAAAAAAAAAAAAAAAAAAAAAAAAAAAAAAAAAAAAAAAAAAAAAAAAAAAAAAAAAAAAAAAAAAAAAAAAAAAAAAAAAAAAAAAAAAAAAAAAAAAAAAAAAAAAAAAAAAAAAAAAAAAAAAAAAAAAAAAAAAAAAAAAAAAAAAAAAAAAAAAAAAAAAAAAAAAAAAAAAAAAAAAAAAAAAAAAAAAAAAAAAAAAAAAAAAAAAAAAAAAAAAAAAAAAAAAAAAAAAAAAAAAAAAAAAAAAAAAAAAAAAAAAAAAAAAAAAAAAAAAAAAAAAAAAAAAAAAAAAAAAAAAAAAAAAAAAAAAAAAAAAAAAAAAAAAAAAAAAAAAAAAAAAAAAAAAAAAAAAAAAAAAAAAAAAAAAAAAAAAAAAAAAAAAAAAAAAAAAAAAAAAAAAAAAAAAAAAAAAAACACCAACACAATTTTCCCAACCAGTTCTGCAGAAACTAATCTGCTTTAGCTATTTCTCATGGCTTTGCAGAACATTCTTGCCAAAAACACTGCATTTGGGTGGGCTAGAGTTAATTTTCTTCATAGCAGCTGCTCTGGGGCTGTGTTTTGGATTTCTGCTGAAAACAGTGTTGATAACAACTGGGATGTTTTAGCTATTGCTGAGCAGCACTTACACAGACCCCAAGCGAGGAGGCTGGGAGTGCACAAGGAGTTGGGGGGGGACACAGCCAGAACAGCTCACCCCAACTGACCCAAGGGATATCCCAGACCAAATGGAGTCATCATCAGCACATAAAGCTGGGAGAAGAAGAAGAAGGAGAGAGGTTCAGAGTAGTTATTCTTTGCAATATGATTTAGTGGGCATGGTGGTATTTAGTTGAAGGTTGGAGTTGATCATCTTGGAGGTCTTTTCCAACTTTAATGATTCTGTGATTGGTGTTTGTCTTCCCAAGTCACCATTATGTGCGGCCTGGCTTTCCTGGACATGGCTGAACACCTGCCTGCCACGGGAAGTACTGAATGTATCCTTTGCTTTGCATGCATGTGCAGCTTTTGCTTTACCTACTAAACTGTGTCTCAACCCAGAAGTTTCCTCACTTTTACCCTTCTGATTGTCTCCCCCATCCCACCAGGGGGGAGTGAGCAAGTGGCTGTGTGGTGCTTAGTTGCCAGCTGGGGTTCAGCCACAACAGCAAGGTCATACCAAGGTCCTTCTCTCCTGATCTTACAGATCACCTAGATCGTGTCTATTGACAGTTATAGAAACATGTGCACTGCCCCCTTCCACGTGCTACTTACTAAATTGTGTGCTCCTAATTCTCTCCAACATCTAAAAGACTTACATAAAATAATATTTAATTCCCCTGGGAAGAGCCTGAAAAGACGCTAAATACAATGTCAACAGCTGAGGAACTGGTCACAGTACCAAGGGATTAGACTCATATAGAGTGAACACTGTAGGATTTATGACTTCTGGGCTCCAAGCAACCCAATGTTTCTGTCTGGCAGAAGGAGTGGGGGAAATCCCATTCTCTGCTTAGCTTAGGAGAAGAAAACAGCAACATGTGAAATACTTCGCTGCTGTGACTGAAATAAGTCCACAAAAAATATTACTAAGATACCACCAGGTATCTGATCAGGTGAATTATGCAGAGAAGAGTATATACACTTCTATTCTGGCTTACTGTGTTACCTAAAATTAGTATTGCAGCATCAGTATCACATTGCTACTTAGGTAGCAATGAAACAAAGCAAAATATGAAACTGACACTAAATTTCCTCAGAGGAATAATTGGAAATATTCAGTTCACTTGAGAAGTGTCTATCCAAGTCAATGAAGTAAGTATCAGGAAAAAGGCTGCAGACAGTAAACCACAACCCTTGTATCAAGACCTTGGTGCAGTTGGGTAACATGCTGGCATTTTGTTTCAGATTTTCCACCACTATCATTGTTCATCAAAGCCTGAAGAATTATTTGACTTTAAATAATCTGAAGTTCATTCAGGAACTGTGGACACCAATATGCAAACACCCAACAAAATGTTACCTCAGCTCTTATGTTTTTAACTATACGTTGACTCAGAAGTAACTGTAGATGACAGGAGACATGTCAGAAGATATATACGTGAGTTGACAAATCACATATCTTTGGGGAAAAAAATAGGCTGTAATCTCTGTTCTATTTTCATTTCCTTTGAGATTCAAAAGATATGTCCTTGTGCTGAGATGTCCACAAAAGCCAAGTATTTAAACATATTTTATATTAATTGCCATCTAAAATGCCTAAATATGAGAGGAACATTTCCTATCTTTTTCTTTCTGTTTTCAAAATACCACATAGAAAAATAAATTGTGAAAAGACTACTATAATTATATGCATTCTTCACTGTGCTTGGCAGTGACTGGTATCTCATACCTTATTGCAAAAGATACAGTAAGACAGAGACCTCAGACTCTGTAATATATACAGAGTCAGAAAAAACAAATGTAAGTACGAACTAGAAAAAAAAAAAGGAAAGCAAGAATAAGAATGCAGAAAGAATCACAAAGCTGTTTAAGAGTCAACACAACTACCTATTTTTAAATATCATGCATCAAGCCAAGTTAGTCAAAAGAAAAGCTTATACTCTTTGCTAAGAAGGCGGAAAGTCAAGTCTCGCTGGGGAGGGTGTAGGAAAGGAACAACGAAGTAGGACAGTACAAACACTTAAAATGCTTTTTCCTTCTCAAAAAAAATACTCAAAATCAGAGGTATGAGGCTATTACAATAGTTGCAGATCCTATTAAGTTATCACCATCTGTTGTGCCATCTATTTACAGACACACAGGCATAATCAAAAATTAGGGAAAACTGCTCAAATCAGTGCAATCTTCTTTGAAGATACCATGCATGTTTAACAAGCTTTAGAATCTTCCAATAGAAATTTAAGAAAATAAGGGGTATGGATTTATTCTCTGTAAGAAATTACATGAACAAGAACTTTCCTATACACAGAAATGAACAGGGCTTACGTGTAGCTACATCTTTCAGCAAGTCATTCAAAAGAGCATTAAGAGAACGCTGCTGTAACGCTTGTTTATTCACATGTAGCTTGAAAACAGCATCCAGGATAAATATATTGCCTCAGGTCTCTGTTCCACTTACCATGTTAGCGACAAGAGCACTAACTACTCAATATCTCAGTATGGCACTATGCACTCTTCTAGTTCTGCGTCTCATTTACTATCTCCTTTGTAAGGTTTTTACTCTTTTGGAAGCTTCCATGTCTCAATCGGATTTGTTTTCTTCTCCCAAAACCTTACGGCCAGCCTTCAGACAGCTCAGGCTGCTGTATTCCCCTTCTTGTCAGTCTCTTGAAAATTGCTATGTTCAAGCTGAGGTGGACAATACAAGCATGCCCCAAAGCACTAGCCAAGCACCTTCCCAGCAATTCCCAAGCAATCAGGGCCATATGGAGCCAAGATACACCAGAAGAGAACTGCAATGCAAGACTCCTTGATTTGAATTTGGCTTAGCACTCTTTGGAGGAGCCTAATTCAGGTCCCACAAACAGTGCTCAAGACATTTGGGCCAGGTAGCACAGCTCCTGAGCTAATTAAATGGGCCTCTCAGCCAGGCTGGCTCTGTCACAGAATTTTCCTCATACTGCTACGCTATTCAAGCCTATAAATGGCTCCAACTATTGCAAGTGAAGGCCTTTTACTTCCCTGAGCACTGCACAGGACAGACTATCCCTGCTTATTCTGTCTAACTTGGAGAGTATGAACAACCCACTCCCTCTGTGCAACCAGTGCTTAACCTAGCACCCTCACTATAATCACCCACATTTTTTCAATAAAATGCAGTAACCTAGTTTTGAAAATGTTATTTCCAAACAGACAGACTGAATAATTTCTAAATAACACTGAAACTCTTACTTCAAATTATTTTTCTTCTCTGGGAAACATATTGGACTTATTAATCAGTCCCCAGCTCCTGAGTGTCACTGCTACTATTGCATATGTGCAAGCAGAGTAATAGGAATGAACATGATGATGCAAATCAAAAAGAAACAAAAATCATCATTCTTTTAACATCATTACCAAATTTCTCCCTTTTCTTCTTGAAGTCATTTTTATCTCTGATTTTTAATTCTTATTCCTATGCAGCAGTTTCCCTGTTTCCCTTGTATATACACTGTTTGAGCTTTCAATTTTTAATTTTTCTTCAATAGTGCTCTATCTTTTCTATTCTTTTTTTTAAATATAACTTGGGTTTTTTCTCTCCTGCTCTTATTTCCTCATGCTTGTTTACTTTTTCTCCCCTAGTCCTCACTAATTATTTCATGTCTCTTGGTCATTTAATTATGTGTCGTGGCTTTTCCTTTCTTACATTTTTATATTGCATTCCTTTATTCCACTCCTGCAGTTCTCTGATTTCTATGTGCTTGCTTAACTATTACCCAAATGGCTCCAAGCAGGACACACTCAAACTGAAGAATAAATAAATTAAAAGAAAAATACTATCTGTGGCCATGTGGTGTTGCCTAGCAACGCCCTGTACCTCTCCACAGCTTTTCTAGAGCCCTGGTGGCAACAGAGCTTTTCAGACTTATTGCTACAAATATATGCAAGATCCTGCTCACATTGTTTGTCCATTCACTGACAAATAAATGGAGAGGAAAACATAAATGAGAAAGAAAAACTCCAGAGAAAGCATCAGCAACAGCACAAGAAATGGCCACCTACTCCGATGCACGCTGCCCTCGTCTCTCATGTACTCTGTAAAACACGTGCAACTTTTATGTTACTGCTGTTCACTAACACTACTACTGTCACAATCTTTGAGAAACAGAATGTAAATAAGATTTCTTATGCACTTAAAATGTGTTAAATTCAACCAACTCTTAAATAGTTACTGTGGATGCATACTGGCTGAGATTAATCGGCTTCTTCCAAAAGACACTAAAGAAAAGATAGTAGTAGCCTCCAGATTGTAAAGGGTAGGAAAAACAGTCCAAGCATGGTCAAAAACATAGTGGAATTATAAAGAAAGTGAAATTTGTCCCCAAAACTTATAGAGTCAATATTAAAAGATTGTCAATATTTATTATTTCTAATTGCTTCAGATGTGACAGAAGTGAAAGCAAAATTAATCCTCTCCCTCCCCCAACACTTTTCTTTAAAATAAAGGTTTGTGGGCTCAGTCTTCAAAAGTTAGAACTAAATGCTCATTAAGTCCACACTTCTCAAAGATTCAGCATTAGCTCGACTCAGTTTCAAAGATACTAACCTAGCTTCACCTTTTTTTGTTCCACAGCAGTGAAAGACTCCTTTCAACAGCCAACTACCTCTGAGAAAGAAAGTGGATGGAATTATGTTTATTCAAGGCACTAAAACTTTAAGGATATTTGGAGCCTTGGAAGAGGAGTCAAAAACTAGAAACGCTAAAACAAAAGATAACTACATAATTTAGCTAAGGACAAACCTATGATGAAGCCCCATAAAATGATGAAAATGTTAACATTGTATTTCTGAAGGGCATCAAAAATTGGTGTTGTTGCTTGGAAATTTTATATATAGCTAAATCAGCCTCAAAGCAATTTGATGTCTGCATAGCAGAGCATCAGTAGCAAGTGAAAAGAAAACAGATCAGAGAGCACATACCTTAAAAAGATATTTAACCGCATCAATCTACATCTATCAGCTACAACTTGTTACTTAGTCAAGACAGGCTGCAGATGATCCATATAGATAAAGAAAGGACAGAAACTAGTATTCAGGTACACAATTAACCTCATTCCCAAAGTAATGTTTGTAAAAATAAAAGGCTGAAGTAACGTACACAGAGTTGGCTAGGGAACACAGAAGAACCCATAGATCATACAGACCATAAAACAAACACAGGTATTGCATAGTCAAGCACTTAAACTTATAATGCCTAAAAAAGGTTTCAAAACTATTTGGCTCCTGCACATATATGCAGAAAACCCAGTTTTAATTATACAATCAGATGCTGTTTTACACAGAAGTGTTTCATGACTTAGAATATAGAACAGAGAGGGCTCACCTAATTACTAGCCTTTCAACATTTGGGCTTAGTGTGCCGCCTTGTTTACTGGCCACTGTTCAGATCCTTACTTGAAGGCAGAACTATTTTTCCCCATGAAGGTTTCAATGACACTCATCACTATGTATCTGATGTGATTTAAAAGCAATTTATTCTACATGCTATTAATTTTCCCTTTTAACAGGTAGCAATCGGCATATTTGTGCTCAGGCACAAATACCTGGGCATGCTCAGACCCCCACAGTCCAAAACATTAAAGCATACAGGAGACTAGAAGTGACAACTTAGACAATCACAATTAACCTCTTGCTTTCACATTTAGTTCACATTCAGATTTTCTTACGCAGTTGATGGAACCATCATCCTCTGATCAGCTGGTATTTCTAAATCCTCTTCTTGCTTAATTCCAGCCATTAGGCTCCTAGTCATTCTCATCCTCAGCCCTTGGCTGTACAGCCTCCTAATTGCACTATTAAATTTATTCTTATCTTTTTTATTCTAAACGTCAGTGTCACACAGTACTTTATGATGTTCTAGTCCTTTCTGTATTGACAGTGCCTGTCGACTTTCTTGTAACATGTTCCTAATATTTATGTCAAGCTCATTAATGAAAATATTAAATGCTATGAATCTGAAGACTGATCCTACAACAAGCTCTGCTAAAAGCCCAGCAGATCTTTTTTAAGCACTTCTCACTCTCATTTCCTCTCTAGCCAGTTCCTTTTCCATGCTACTATTCTAATCTAAGCAGATAATACTTCATTATTAATTGGCAAAAATAAAAACCCAAAACCCTTGTCTGCGTGTCACAATTTATCCCTAAGAATAAAGCCCAACATGCCTTATCCTATCTTCTATTTACCTTAATGCATTTAATAAATCTCTGCTTCAAAATTTGTTTTCAAAGTTTTGCATGCTGCCAATACACGACCAACGGAGTGAGAGTTGCCCATCAATTCTCTGTCTTTTGACATACACAAACTGCCCTGGCTATTCTTTAATCAAGTACCATAACGTACTTGCTCTGCTACAAAGCTTGTAATTTCACATGTCAATTTTTCTGTGATACTTTTACGGATGTTGTTCTGTCCCTCTGACTTCAAACGCAAAACAAGTTTTTCTTCTAGCCTGTCTGGGGTAATTTCCACTTCTGCACTTGCCTGCCCATTAAGCCACCTCTTGCTTTACTCCCATTTTAGTGAAACTAGGACAACAATTTACAAAGACTTAAGACAATACCTAGGATGTTTAATCCTATCTTCATACTGACTTTGCTTGTTATTTTAGTCCTTTTAGTTTAAATAGCTTAAGAATCTTCTACTATTTGTTTTATATAGCTGAATAACCTTTTACTATTTGTTTTAATTTCTTTCACCCAGAGTGACTCAACTTGACTTTTGAAAGTTCTCATTTTTTTCCTCTGTATTTCCTGCTTTGCCAATCAATCCCATTTTTTTTCAACTCCTTACGGGTAATCCTCATAGTGCTAATATTCTTTTTGAAATTGTTTTACAGTTCAGTGTGAAACTATTCTTTACAAATTAGGATTCAAATTCCAAATAACTTTTGTACATTTCAATTAAAAATAATCTTCTCAAAATTAATGTCTTTGAACTGGTTAGGTCAGTTCAGAGATCTAAACAGTTTTTAACTTCTCACTTTGTCTAGACAACAAGTTTTGGCAATTCTTCTATTGAATTTATTTGAACTAACTTAAAAAAAAATTGATGAACATTATAGTCTGTGTTTATTCTATGACTTCATCCATTTGCTAAATTTAGGGATAAAGTCCATTCAGACCCATACCAGAATTATTAAGAGTTGATACTGTTTAAAATTCTATATTAGTGTTTCTGATTAAATGACTGTTACTAACGAAGTTTGTCAGTTATCACATCAAAGAACACCTGCACCCTACCATTATTAGGATCTGTGGTTTCCAGGCTGTATTTAAAAAGTCAAAGTGTCTTACAATCAATGACATATCTCTGAAATAGATTACAATCAATTACAAGTACAGAAAGTGGGGAGGGTAAAAGAATGAGAATGGTGAGATGATGAGAACTTCAGAAAATATAATTTCAATAGAGCCAGGGATCATTTTGATATGTCTCCTGAGAGTTATACTGATCAGTAAAGGAAAGCAGGAGAAAGGGCAAATCCTATAGATATTCACACAGGGGAACTACTCCTAAGCAAAGCATAAATAAAAAGAAAAAAAAACCAAAACGCCACAAAACCAAAAACAAACAAAACAAAACAAAAAACGAACAAAACAAAAACTCACCCAAAAGAGTGTTCTTAACACATCTTTGTGATCATACCTTTCCTCCCCCCACAGCCTGGAAATCAAAATCATAAAAGCAGGGAAACTATGACATTCCTAGAGTAGATAAATTTCTAAGTATAAATGAACTGCATAAATACTGTGGGAATAAAATCAGAAAGTTATGCAAATTTAAGTTAAAAAAGAAGAGGAAAAAATTGTAAAAAAATAGTAAGAAACTGTTCTAGATACATGAAAAGCAAGCAGAAAATGAAGAGAAGTACAGATTATGCATAACAGAGCAAATAAGTGATGCAGAATCAACAGCCCTCCCTGCTCTCTTTATGAAGATAGCATGGTATAGCCATAACTACAACTAAAAAAAATTACTTTTAGCAAGAACATGGGGTTGCAGGCCTGAGCATGGAAAAAAAGAGGTTTAGGAATTTATTTATTCTTAAACAGACATGATGCAGCTCATGTATCACTGAGTCATCGAGGAACTAACTGAAGCAATGCATGGATCACTATCAGTTGCACCCACCAGAAGGCTTGTGGTTTCAAAAGGTCAGAAGAGACAGACATAATGCTTCCCTTTACAGAGGGGGAGGGGGGGAGAAAAAAAAAAAAGAAAGAAAGAAAAAAAGAAGTGAAAATAGAAATCATGCCCCCAGGCAGAGAAAATGGAGTACATTTATTAAAAATTATAAGGTGACATAAAAAGCGCCAACATGGGCATGTAAAAACATTGTTAAATCAATCTTATTTTCTGTCTTTAAGAGGATGAACAAACTCCTGAATAACTGGCAGGGTAGATGTGACAAATCTAGAATAAACTCTTTTTTCCCTGAGTATTCCACAGCACGTTTTCATAGGCCAACTAAAAATGTAGACTAGATAAAAAAACATCCAGTGAGTGTGCAACTAACTGAAAAACAACCCCTGGGTTGCTTTCTATTACCAAAAAATAACTGAAATCAAGGTGATTCATGATTCACGCAAGACCTCAGTGACTTGGTTAATTGGAAAAAATTAATGTACTAATGGTCTCTACTGTTGTAATGTTTGGTGGAATAAGGGAAACAGGGAAGGAAGAGATTAAACATTTTAAAAGGCAAGAAGAGAATGTCAAAATCAAACCAAACTAATGGGTAAGAATTTAGGCCATAAACACAAAATAATCCAACACTCTTGCAGAAGGAACAGCACATGTCTGATAGTTCAGTGGTAAGGCAAATAAATTATTTCATTCTCATTGGTGCTAACTAGGTTCCAGGTGAAATTTTGTGTAGTTTTTCACCATCATGATTAGAGAAAGTTGTAGGAAATTAAAATCTAAAGAAAAGCAAAAAAAAAAGTTTCAGAAAACATGACTAGCAAAGAAGAGCTGAAGGAAAATAGAGAACTTGAAGCATATCTAGCAGGAATCTTCTCATATAAAAGAATCATAGAATGGTTTGGGTTGGAAGGGACCTTAAAGATAATCTAGTCCAAAAAACCCCCAATCTGGCCTTGAATACTTCCAGGGATGGGGCATCCATAGACAGATAAATTGATATAGAGAGAGATGTATTAAAGATTTTATAACAGAATTTATACAAAAAGTGAACAATTATCAATTGTTCTTCAAGTAGTAGAAGAAGATGATGACTTGATCTTCTACAAATAAAATACAGTATATTTTAGGGAAAACCTTGTTGCATTGATTGAACACTAACAAGAATGAGAAGTCTCCTACATCATGTGCCATTAGAAATGGGTTATACAAATATCTGTCACGAAATGTCTAGCTGGATTTCAATCCAGAAATTCTCTTAACTACCCCTCCCAAACCTTTATTTTTATGATTCTATGATGAGATTGATTTCTATTTACAACCATTGCCAAATTTAAACCTGCTGTGTGGAAATGCTATAGCATATTCTTAGCACAAGAAATGAGTTTCTTATCCTCCCCTCAAGTGATTTTGATCATAAAGTTTCAGTTTTACACTTTCTGTTTTTTACCATCTGTTGCATTATTAACAAACTTTACCAGTCTTTTCTGAACAGTGCATATCCTTTAAAGCACCTATACAGGAAGTCATTTGGATACTTCTTAATTTATTGACTTGCCTTAGCAATGTTAATAACATTCCTCTCAGATGCTACATGAACAACAGTACTTCAACTTATTTTTCTAAGGAAAAAACAAAGACATGAATTACAACTTGATAAAATTCAAATGGAATGCACGTGGCAGGATCTTTAGCTCTACAGAAGAAAAGATATTCCACTTCAGCTAGCAATTAAGAAACAGTACATTGTAGTCCTGTTCTCAGAATGAGAGGAGAAGAGAAAGTTCTGCTGAATGATTGTTCCAGATAATTGTTGATTAATCAAGAGTGACTGAGGATGGAAGGAGTAACTGCAGAAAACACATACATGTAACTTTCTGAAGACAGCTGGAACAGGGACATAGCGAGAAAGACTTGTGAGGGAATATGCCTCAACAAGGGGTCCCTAGCATCCCTGCATACTGAAGAACCCAAAAGATTATTTCTGGTCACTGATTCTCAATAGGATACTATGCCTATTTTCAACACTATATTCAAACAATGTATCAGTTTATAAAACAACAAAGAAATAATTATGAAAATCTCAAATAATTCCTGAGATTCACTACCAAAAACATAGGAGTTCCTGAAACCAGGACACTACTGTAATTAAAGAATACTGAATATTGTAAGCAATGAGGCAGTTACCTGCTCTGCACCTCACTGTACATTGTGATAAAAATGCAACAGAAACTGACCAAGAGAAGGTTTTTAAAGCTTCTGGACAGCTCTGTTGCATTAACATACTTTTGTAATCTCCAGTCTGTTACACTTCCTTGCTTTGAAGCGTGAGGATGTCAGTGGTTTTTTTAAATATAACACTACCATGATTTTTTAAAAGACACGGCTTTTTCAGCCAGCCCTATTCATTCATACCTAAATCAAGCAAATCTTTTTATATGCATATATGACTGCATTTTTGAAATGCATAAAAGAATGAATGGACTGGTACTGAAAAATTTTGTCCAAATACATGGCAAAGTTGCAGACAAACTACAAGCGGGGTCTTGTAATGGACACTTCAGTGCAATGTAATATCAGACAGTGCTACAAGCCCTGCTTAAAATACAGCATTCAGCAAGCTATCCTGCTTCCTTCACGCTAAAATTGGTCTCCCAGCTCCTTTTACTTCTACTGAGCAGGTGTCGTCCAGGACTTAGACACTATAAATAGATCTGAAGTGAGTAATTACTAACAGGCTAACAATGGCACAGGATTCTCCAAGAAACAATGTACAAGCACTTACAATTTCTCAACCTAAAGCTCATGACCATTTCTAACCAGAATGGAGAGGGGCCTTCACTATAGAAGAGGAAAGTCTAGTAGAGCAAAGAGCAATCTTAGTTTCAGCAAAGGCAATAGCTTAAAAAATAAAAAAAAAAAAAAAAAAGTGGGAGTAGAGGGTCTGAAGACAGAGACGCTAGTCTTCTTGGTATTTTTTCTGTTTTCCTAAACACCAGAATAAGAAGGCACCTTTATCTCCATCCAGGAACCACAGGAAAGTATACAGAAGTCCACATCTGAAAGAATATAATACTAAGCAGAAGTTGAAAGTTAACAGTGAAGATGGTTTCTGATCCTATCTCTACTCTCATTTGCTCAGCTTTAATGAAGGAGAACGAGTTGGATTTACCTAGAATTCAGCACTTTCAGCAGACAGGCATTTTTCATTTTGTCATATCAGTATGTGCAAAACTAAACAATTTGCAACTCTGAAACACTTCAGTTTTGAAATGGTTAAGATCAGAAATACACCTGGAACTAAATGCTGCTCACTAAATGGTGAATGCGGCTCCATAGAAGACAAATCATCCAAATCAAATAAAAGGAACACCAAACCTGAGGAACTCTGAACAGAAGCAGTTAAAAGGTTAGAGGTGGTTTTGCACAGCACTCCAGAAGAGTACTAAGAAAGCATTTGGCACAACTTGCCATCACCCAGTATTTACAATTTAATACACACAAAACATGCATAAAACCACTAATTTGTTGCAGCCAGGCAAGTTAGAAGCTATTGAGATATTCTAATGAAAACACCTTAAGATATTGAAACTAATATAAAACATAAAATTCAAGGAAATTCATAATATGCATTTCTTAGAGCAAGTATAAGCGATGTATATAAACATGTAAACCACTTTATTCCAGTGAAAGGGTTATAAATGCCAGCATATGCTATCGATAAGAGAAAATGCAGAGTAATTAGTTAATCTAAAAAATGCATGAGTAGGAATTTGACTGCTAAATGATTAAACTGGTACATTTTAAAATGTGTATTAATATTTAATTATTGACACTATGAGAAAAGAGAAAATCTCTTGATGTTACTTCTCAGCTCTTTCTGATACTCAGTAACACATGTATTATTCATACGAATAGTTTGTGCATATACAGTCAATCACTAGTTAAATATAAGAATCATTCTCAAAGTCCCTAATCACCTCAATAGATCCTAACGCAATATTTTCCACATTTGGGAATCAGAGCGTTTTATTTAAGAAATCAGTCTGGCCATGATGAATACAGCGCTCGAGCAGACATCAGTTCAAAGAATCAGATGTCAAAGTGCTCCCTCTAATGTCCCTTAATCATCACACCAATTAGTGGTTGAATAGTGATGTGATTAAAAAGACTGCTGCTATCCTATACCTATTCAGACTAGTAGAATTCTACATATGTTCTACCAATTAATGTTTGAATAGAGCAGCGATTAGAGAGACATCTGCCATTGTATACCCATTCAGAAAAGAGCTAAACTTGCATATTCATATGCAATGAAGACAAAAATAAATATTTGCAAAGGTAAACTATACATTTAGATTATAAATATAATTGAGTTGATTTCCTTTAATGAGTGTTCTCTATTTTACAATATTTGGGATTATTTTTTATTTATAAATACAGAATCTTTCATCAATACATGTCTAGAAATTGACAAATTATTCACTGAAAAAGCATTTAATCATTAAGGTTCCTGATTTCAGGCCTTGGGTGTACTGGGTTTCATATCTACTTGTTTGCAATTTGCACTATTTCTGCTTCAATCCATCAGTTATTTGTGAAATGCTAACTGGATTATTCTGTAAGCACGATACATGATTAGGCACAAAAATCACGTGAACTTTTTCCACCTCACTGGAAGGCAACACTTAGAGTTACAAACTGATTATAGCTGAGAAAGGATCATCTTGTTTACAGATTTTTCTATGCAAGCTTGGACATCTGTATGTCAAGAGGTACTTACGCACCTTTTTTTTAATAATTCCTTTTTACAGATGTTTATATATAGCAGTGACAGCCACAGGAAGTTTTAGCAAGCTCTTACTATTACTGTTTTAAGGGAGTACCCTTGTCCTCTGAATGTAAAGAGCAACACGAGCTGTTATGTCTTGCAATGAATTGCAGATCTCACTCTCCATCATTAACACAAAGCAATCGGGTAGTTGCACTTAAAGTTGTACAGAAAAAGACAAAGTGAAGAATTTGGTTTTCTCTAATGGCTGGAAAGGACTACAGTACAGTTAAAGCCTCTTTCCCAAGTGATGCCCCTGCCAAAAAGAAAAAAAAAACAAAAAAACCCCAAACCAAACAGGTGAGCATCAAAATTATTTTGTTCATGGAAGAGAGGCTCTTTTTGCACAATGCTGATCAGGCTTAGCACACGTAAGGACAAAGAACAATGCTACTACTGCCAGAAAATCAATACTGTTACAGGCTATGGCAATTAGCTACAAACCAATTTAAACCCCATTTCCTTTTCACCTTCTTGTCTTGTTGAAATACTTCCAGCATTTCCATCTGGAGCAAATGTTACATTTATTTCTAAATGCAGAAACTGAAGAAAGTCTGAATACATAGGTGGATCTATATCAACTTCTCACCTATCCTTAGTAGGTAACAACAAGATTTCATTACCAAGAAGAAGGATGGACTAAAATATCCCACTGAATTCCCCAGTGACAAGTCAATTTATAAAACCTGTGGAGGTGAATTTCATTTAAATTAAAAACCTGCACATGTACAAGGTAAAAGCACAACTCATCCCATAATGCTTAGAAACCCTACTCATAAAGCAAGGAAATCAGTGTGCTGGGTGCAATGCAAATGCACACGTTTGCCCCTCTAGATTGTGATCTAAATGTAGGCAAGCATAAAATACACAGAGAAATGGAATTACAAAGAGCTGGAAACCATAAATAAAAACATTATTCTGAAGTCTAAACAATCCTGAACTACTTAGGAAAGCCCTGAAATCAAAGCAAATCAGTTACACAGTTCACAGTTCATCCCTTTGTTTTTATCTGTAAATTGATAACCTAATGTGACCTAAATTTTGCACCCTTCTTTAATGTTTACTATTAGAACAGCCATTTCAAAACTCTTCTAATTTTTTCTGGACAACAGAAATCTTTGCTCCCCCAGATAACTAGAGGCATCTGTTTACATCCCTTTTCAGCATGACTCATAAGAACCAAGAGTGTTAATGCTTAGGTCTAATGCTGTCACTGAAGTGTGACACAGCAATAAAGAGTTTTTCTACTCTGATATAAATCTCTGAGTTAAAATTTCTGAAGGAAAGCTGACTAATCTTGCACCTACTGTTGTATCATTTTTCCAGCAACGCTTGGTTGCTAACATAGTAAATAAACAATAGCATTCATTGAAAGCATAACTGAACCTTCCTTTAGCAGAATACTTGTCCAATGCTGAGGAAAGATATTGACATTCAGTTTCCACTTCAGAACTCATTAAATGGGTAACCCAAAGTGTCTCAGAGCAGGCTAGGAGTTAAAATTTCACTTGTGTAATTATTCTGAAGAAATATGTAAGTCTGCCATCTGGAAGTGTATTAGACATTACAAAGTCACTGTGTGCATGCCTCAGCAGATGCAGCTTTTGTTCAGAGTTTTGAGGGCTGTTAATTTAATTAGTTTTGTATTTTCATACTCCCACCTTCCTTTCAACAGTAGTTCTGCAAAGGCAGCATCAGAACAGCTTTAAAAGAATCTAAAGCTAAAAGCCAAATTCAGATTTTAAGGAAATGGAAACAAATAAAGTTCGTACGGACTTCAAATGGAGCTTGATCTAGTCGTTAGCAGGCCTAACCATTACCGCCAGTGGCTCCTGAGTCCAAAGCAGAAAATTGTGCGCAATGAATCCTTTCCTACATTAGCTTTCTTAATTTAAGGAGGCTAGGAAAGGATTTTAGCCTCCTTTTGTTGTATTTTTTTTTCTTAAAACCACTCAACAACAATGATCTGGAGAATGTAAAATGTCTCTTATTTTTTACTAATGTCTTTTATGTAATGGGAAACCAGACAAATATTTGATTTTTTCATTTTTCAGGGCTTTTTCTTGTATAGTAAGCTAATAGTAAGCTATGTGGCAAATCTTACACAGTAAAAGTAAGCTACATATCTCTGAGTGAAGAAAAGTTTGTCAGTTTTAAAAACTAGGACCATTACCCATCTAAAAATAAGGACTATCCATTTACAGTTCCTTCTAGCACTTTACATTTCTTATAATAGCTTTCAAACTAAATTGCATTATGTTTCTACTAAATAATACATAATATGCAGTATAAGAACTACCTGTGATGAAGGTAGTTATATCTGCCCGTGTACACATTTGTTTCTTTCTACCCTTTAATCCTGTAAACTGTACCACATGAGCAGATCCCTGGCAGGGCAGAGTCCTAATAACTGCACAGATCTCCAAGCAGTGTTGCAGAACTATAAAACCAAGTTGTTCATTAGATTGTAAGCCGATGACAAAACATCATCCTGCAATATTTGACAACATTCAGAATTTCTTTCAACTGAAAATCCTGACAAGGCACACAAGCTAGCAATGAACCCAAACCAGTGGTGTTTGCACAGCCCAAGAAGCTCAGACCTTGGGGATCCAGGAATATTTGAGACACCATGAGGTACACACATACAGCTAACAGCAGGAACGCGGGAAAAGGGACAATTTCTAGAAAATGATGCACTTTGAAAATCAACAGCAAATATCAAACACTTTATGAATAAACTGAATACGAACACCAAACAAGGCTGACATGGAAAACAGCTTGCGGATAACACAGAGTGATTTAAAAGCCTAGATGCTTTAGAAAATCTGTTTTAATACAGCCATTAGTAAAATACTTCTGTGTATGTTACAGTTTAACTAACTAGGATAATTTACAGTGGAACACAGTAATCAGGTTACTACACAGATACCCAGCTGCCCTGCTGCATGGATACCTGAGCTTCCTAACAAACAGTTTCTGAAAACAGAGGCTTTTACAGCCCAGTATTGATTTCAGGTCACCTGAAAACACAACAATGTAAACTGCAGCTGCCCAGAAGCCGCTTGCTAAGCAGCCCAACATTCTGTGCCGCAGGAACAGACAGTTGTGGGCAATATTTGCATCAGACATCCCAAAATAATCATCCAAGCTCACAAACAGAAGGTTTTCATGTATGTAAGTTTCTAGTTCATACATTATCTGAGCCAACAAATACAAAAAAATGGGAATATCCGCTCTAACAAGAAAGAGATTCTTATAATCAATACTATAAAACAGGAAACTGTACTAAGAGCATTGCTGAAATGCTAAGGATATCCTGGGTTGGTCCTCCCAGCAAGTATTTGTTGCTCATACTGGATTTCATGATTTTAAGAAACTGAGGAACTTTGTTGCATTTTTGGTTGTGTTTGTGTTTTGTTGGGTTTTGGATGACATATTTTTAATTACAAACAGAATCAACTTCCTATCTGAATTTTCCTGTGTAGTGGGAGAAGGTGTTTCGACAACATTATGAAAAGACATCAATATCATTATACCTATACGGGAAATAGTACTCTACCTAAAAGATTTCTGAATTTAGAGGATTATGTAAGACAACCTGAAGGAAGACAGTAAAAACCCTACAAACCTTCTAATCAGATGAGAGATCAAAGAGACAGAAAACATCTGATAGGATTAGTCAAATATCACACTGAGACTAGGAATTCAAATACCTAGAGAGAAAATGATGATATCTAATGGCAGAAATACTGAAGAGTATAGACAGTTTACAGCAAAAAAAAAAAAAAATTATTCTAAGATCAACTATTTTCTGAAAAATACAATACACAATATTTAAAATCCAGAGTAATGTTTTAATCTAAGCTTTATACATTTATTTATATATAAAACAGGTACATACAACAGGCTCCCCTATTTCTGTAGCAAAATAAAATTAGCTTTAAAAGTCTCAGAAAGGATAGTGAAGTGCTGCTCTGCCCAATGTGACTCTTGGAATACAGAAAGAAAAGGAGGAAGCAGCAGAAGAGGCTACCCAGGGAAATCAAGGGGCTCTGCATGGCTTGGGATGTGATACGAGAGACAGATCAGACTCCATAACAAAAGGCACAAAAGTTGCATCAAACACTTACTAAAATCACCAAAAAATTTAAAAAGTATGGAATGCAATTGGTTCTGAAAAGTAAACAGCTCATCACAAAGTAACTTTGTATCTACAGGAACAAACTAGAAGCCAAATGTGGCTACTAAATAACACAAGAAACTCCAATTGATTTCCCACACAGCTGTGATTTCAGCCTCAATGATTGTTCCAGATGCAATAATAAACGTGCACTTACTGAACAGTTTTTGTCAGAATTCCTTTTCCATTGCTTCTTGACTTGTTTCTTTGCTGCAGTTGAGTGAAGAGTTGCATGTGTTTGTTTTCGGGGATTTAAAGCCAGAATGTTCTGTAGAAAGAGAACAAAAGATATTAAAATATAGATTAAAATTTCCATAAAGGTTCCAAGCCTCTTAGATCACATTTTACACATTTACAGTGCTATGTAAAAATAAACGCAATTATTCAACATTATAGCCCAACTCCATACTAATTTATTTAGATTTGTATTGTCCACACCACTTAGATAATGAATATTTAAAGACATTTCAAGGATTACTAAAAAACAGAATTATATTTAGCAGCTTTATAATGGTTTCCATTCCAAGATATTTTTTATGTACAGCATATAGAAACACATAATTCTGCTTCATTATATCATGCCACGTAACACTTGTAGAACAAAACAAGCAAAAATATTTTAAAATATCTGGGTTATTTCTGAATGTTTCATCATTTCAGTATGAACCCCAACTTCCTCATCTAAGCCTAGTGAGCTGATAAGTTAACTCATTTACCTTAAAACGCTTTTATTTGCAAGGACACAAATCTCAGGAATATAGCTACACTTTTAAGTCATAGTGGTGGTCTGACAACACAGGCAGAATGAAGTTTGCAATGTCTTTCACTATCCTAGAGTAACTTAACAAATTAAATCTGATTTTTGGAACCAAAACTCTTTTTCAAATCGGACAAGTGACAGATTTCTATAGCAAAAGTGCCCTCGTTTATCTCAAGGGATGAGTGTGAAAGGCATCCAAGAGACAGATCCAGACACAGGTCTGTGATGGAGAACAAACACAGGCACATTGTCGGTTGTAACTTCTGGAACTGGTTTGCAAGTTTACCTATAAAAAGCCTTGGCTTTAGCATTACATGTCTCCACTGTGGTGAGTAGTGTATGTTTATTCTGTTACTATATGTCAGATGTGCGAGACTGACTTACAGAAACATGAGGAGTGTGATGGAGTTATGAATATTATATTGTGATTCTTCCTAATTTTAAAAATGTGCTTCAGAGGGTGATAATGATGAAATAGTCATCTCTTGTATTAAGATTTTATTGCACTGATTATGGGGACTTTTTATTTTAAATGTGAAGGAGTCACTTTCTATTAAACTGTTTAATGCTTTACTCTGAACTGACTGGTAATGCAATTTTCCCACAAACCAGAAACCACACCTCTTTGAAAATTCTATCTGCAAACATCAACATAGCCTAACACCGTAACTCCCAGCTTGCCTGAAGCACAAAGAGACGAAAAGTGGGGTACAACATTCAAAAACATTTAGCCTATTTAGCAGCCAACACGCTGCTGACTTTCAGAAAGAGTTTCAGGGTGTTATTGGATGTGCCTCTGCAATTCCAGCAGCAAAGACTCTGCTCCAGTTCAGGGTGTTCCCTAGATGAGTACCTCAGGCAAGATGTGGCAACCAAATGCATTCAGTGGTGGTTTATGCCAATTTATTTCGCCCTTAATTAAAACAGAGCAGGGACATCCACATAAGGGATATCTCAGTGGATACTTGAATTTCTCAGGATGATCAAACTCAACTGTCAGAGCATTATCTGACTGTTGAGCGCCCAAATTACCCAAGCTGGGCAGTAGGTTCTGAATCACATACAAACTTCAGCAAAATTTTGTCTACTCTCTTTTGTAATTGCTTAATGCTTGGCCATGAATATTATAATTATTTTAGCAAACTGAAATGAATTGCAAATTTCTAGCAATAAACTGTAACAGATGTACTCCACTGGGTACAGCACCAGTTGGTTTAAAACATGGAACAAATGGTGGGGCAAGCCAAGGACGGAAGAATCCCCATATGTTTGCTCCTGTTGGAATTCTGGAGCAGGAGCACGGCTCCAAGTGCAACAGTTGCAAAAATCCAAAAGGACTACGTAGCACAGCATGTCCCAGAATTAAATCTGAAATAAAACTGGCACAGAAAATACTAAACCACATATACAATACAAAAACTGCTTGTATTTCCGCTACTTAAATAATACGCTACCTGCCCAAATCTTGGATTGCTGACCGAAGTTGCTGCTCTAGCTAGAGGTCCCTGGTGTTTAAGAACAACTCGGAAGTTAACTGCTTAACTGGGAAAATAATGCAAATGTTCTTGGGTCAGTTGAACTGTCAGAAATTAAATCAGTGAGGATGTTTTCTTCCTATTCATTTCAGTTCCCTGGCTGGCTTTTCACAGCTTATGGCTAGTCAGTCATTTAGTAAATGTAACAAAAAAATTCAGGTGGGTCAGCCACTAAGTGCAAAATTAATAAGGAAGTTCTAGAATGAGTATTGCAAATAACAATGAATACACACAACTAAACAAAAATAAACCACTTGGACATGCAAGAAAGGAAACCTGAGACCTCCAGTCTCTCAAACACACTGGTCATCTGAGCAGGGGGATAGTTCATTGGTGAGGAGAATTATTTGGGCACCTGCAATCTCGCTTGTCTGAATCACATGCTTATTCTGCTACGTAAGCATGATTCTTGCCATGTGAGCTGTTGTTTAATCTCTCCAGATATTGAAAGGGCAAGACTTAAGTTCCCCAACGGAGGATACGGGTACATAATACATGTCTTTTCAATGTACTATGAACTTTGGATTTCACATTAAGATACTATTTGTATAGTAATGCAGAACCTATGAATTATATCTTTACAGTTTTACATAAATGGCCCCATTTATTTCATTAATAGTAGATATAACTCCATTATCATTAATGGCTGCAAATCAGAATATAAGGATGCTGTATTTCAGTGGAAATCTACTGTGGTACTCTGTTGATGAAGAAAGAGATGGGGCTATGAGTAAGGACATAGAAGCGGACCGAGCCCATGTTGAGTTTGTGACGTGTGGCACAGAAGCACAACGTGCACAGTCAAGTTAAACTTGCAGCTTTGCACAGCACTGATGATTATGGGCACCACCAAAGTATTACACTTTCTTTCACTATTTCCACAGATTAATTTGAAGACTTCACTGTGGGAAAAAAGCCAAGTAGCCCATCTCTGTCGAACACAAGTCAAATATATTTTGCAGATGACTCCCTCAAACATAATTACCTTAAGGAATTCCTTTAACAATAACCCATGACAATGAATTCTTTCAGGTCTTTTAAAAGACAACAATTATTATAAGCTACAAAATACAGAAGAATGGTTCAATTTCTGAATACATCCTCTTCTAGAAAGGAACATATTTGTTATGTCTAATAGATATTGATTTAGGTTGCAAGAATCCTAAAATGCAATAAACTACTCATATGTAATCTACATTGAGAATGACTAGCATGTATAAGTCATAGCTACAGTTTTTAAATTTTGAGAATTTAGTGATAGATGGTTATGTTGATCTGTGCCAACAGCAACATAGCTTCTGAGATTAAACTTACCATAAGCTATTCACTAGATGTTTATTGCTTAGCTTCTACTTTAAATGGCATGATTAAGAAGTCTACACAAAAAATACTAGCTCTAATTTTCACTATCATCTATTAATGAAAAGGCTGTAAAAGTTTTAAAACAGCATGTTATATCATAGTGAGTAATTTATCAGGAATTTGAATTAATATTACTCCAAGTAAGTGATTTCAAAGCAGTCATTCAGCATAGGATACACTCTCCAGTTGGGAGTCCTGTCTCTGATACAGCACTTTCAGGTAAATCAAGACAGGTTTGGCACATGCTCTGCAGTGATGCAACATAAATTTCTAGACATTTATTTTCACTTTTAATTTCATTAAAAGTGCCACTTTTTATTCTCATCTCATAAAGCCACTCTTCTCCTGAAATTGGAAGAAGCTATTTCAATTAAATCTGATTCTTAATTAAATGCACATTCAGCAAAATAAAATATAAAAGTTATGGAAGAACTATGCTCATTGAGAATGCGCCAAAGCCACTGGGGACAGGGGGACACGCAGAGAGGGGATGTTATTAAGAAAAAGGTACAATTTAATTTATAGGTGAGACTGCAGTAACTTCAAGACAGTCATCAAAAAGTCCTATGAGCCTAGCAGCATCTTTGCAACTTATGTGACATTAATTCAAATTTTGAAAGCTTTTCTTTAAAGCACTACGTTGTGAAATCTTTGGCTTTTCTTTTTTCTCCCCAAAAGTAACAACCTTAGCAAGGTGTCCTGCTTATGTGGACTTTACCTCTCATTCAAAACAATAAATTTGGAAAAATTCAATAGTTAAAGATTACTCTTCTTCTGGAGAGCCTCTTACTGAAACCAATGAGTTGCACCAGGAATATTTAGTCCTTAGTAATCCTCGTATTTGTTACTGCTCATTCAAAGCCAGAATAAGGATCAGAAAATCTATCTTCAGGCTCTGCCACAGGTTGCGATATCAAAACTGTATAAACTCCTTAAAAAGACGAAGTAAATACTTGCTTGTTTCATGGATTCTGTCCACTTCCTGTAGCTTGTTGGGGAAGTTTCCTATGAACAGCCCCAAAACACCTGCTGAAGCTCACCACAGATCAATATGCACACTGTCACAGTGAAGCTGAGGAAAATGCAACAGTTCACATGCAGACTGTGATTGTGGGCATAAAACAAGGTCCCATGTATCAGTCTGTGTTTTAGCGTGCAGCTCATTTCTCCAGCCCAGCCTCTGCAGTACACAGCCTATATCCTGATTAAATCCAGGTGCTTCACAGAGCCTCCTCAGCTAAAACTTTTATATACATCAATTAAAATTCGGGAGTAGGCCAGGCATGCTAGGGAATGCATGTGGAGAGCAATCTAACCCACCCCATTCCATTAATCTACCCAATTTCCTTAAAAGGAGTTGTAATCTCCCTCACAGCAAGTAACATTAAATGTATTGCAAGATACATATGTTCACCAAGTGAACATAATGAGAACATATTTATTTTTTCTAAGAGTAATGAGCATCCTAAACAATTAATTTCAAAGCTATGCAAGTGTTAATTCAAAGCTAAAAGTGTTAATGACAGAAACAAATACCTGGGGCTTTTCCACTAATATTTTCTAGTATATCTGAATATGAAACTAATTTTATAATTGCTATTCAGTCAAAGGCTAAAGAACTCAAAAGTATTTGTTTTCATGAGATTAGATGACCCACAATAAGGAACTGTGTTGAAAAATCACATCAGTGAAGAAGATGACCAAGGTGTGAACTCCTATTAATATCTAATTTGAATGCCTAATTCACATTTTGCTTCTCACATCTACTCTACTTCTTGGAAAGCTGCATGAGGTACTGACAGTCAGACTCTACATGCCATGTAAAGGCCCCATTGTACATGAAAGTTTCATTGCCCAGTCAGAAAGAGAAAGTTCTAGTCATAGGAGAGCTTGTAACACTAGTAGATAAACACAAGATTTTGAAAAGTAAGTATCTATGGTGTCATGTCTTCCCAAAGCTAGCTCTGTGTTACTTCCCATTATTGAAAGAATGTAGGACAATGTTGTGAATCTCTCCCACATGCTTATTTATGACAGAATATCCCAAAAATTAACACTTGTGTCAAATGTGTATTTCCTTACTGAAGATCAGAACTGATGAGAACCTTTACAAACCATTTATGTAACTTGGCTGATAATGTCTCTTAGGAATTCATGAATTCATGCAAAAATTTCAAAAAGGTGAAAAGAACATGCTTTCACAGTAGCTCAGGCCTGGTTTAATTGTGAAGCAACAAAAGGCAGGGAAAGCTTGATGAAATGTGAAATGAGTACAAACATCAAGGGAAGAATGTGGTCAGCCTTTGGAAAATCCAAGGGAAACCCCCAAGGAATTATTTTTGTATATTATCAGATACGTTTTCTGTTACTGAGACAAACGGCTGCACACGTGAGCAAAGTCACAAGTGGACTGTGAACATATTTTATTGCAATATATCAGTGTGACAAGGTGCAACCCTCTCATCTCTTTCAGTAACGATAAATTCTCCAGGTGGCCCTCTGTCCGTGCCTGAGAAGTGGCCCTTTATACTATTATCAGCTACAAACCAGTCCTCAAGGTCCAGTGAGTTGGAAGATGGGGCTCCAGTACTGTGAAGAGACAACCAGCCAAGGAACCAGTGCCAGAAGTGCAGCAGCACTGCAGCCTCCTGTGAGACAGGGATGGAGAAGCCAACCTGCTCAAGGACTGAATCTTGGTGTGCATATGGGCAGGGGGAGCTCAAACCCAGCTGGAAAAAGACTCAACTTTTAATCACAAGACAAATTTCTTCTTCAAGCCACACAAGCTCATAGCTTCAAAAAGGAGCAAGAACTGAGGCCAGTGGACGATCTAGTGATAAGCATATGCTACCTGTGCACTGCCAGCTCACTGCCTTTGGCATAGCACTTAAGTGCCGTATCTTCATCTTTACATTTCCACATAGCTTTAAATTTCCCCATAAGACAAACTGCTGACAGCAGAACAAACACCCTTCTGGTTTCTTGCACTGCTTGCATAGCCCCTAACATTTAGGGGGAGTAAGACAATTTACCCTGTGACACCCTCACAGTGTACCAGTGCCCTAGAGGTGTAGTCCTAGATCCATTACTAGATACTTAAGGAGTGGGATATTCAATTTTACCACTACAGAATTTTTTGGTCCTCAGATTTTCCTGCTATATGTAAATACGACGTCTTAACAAAATGAGCAGCTTTCTAAATCACTCCCACAAAAGTTGGGAAAGTCTTAGTTATGAATATGTCTATGTTAACAAAAGTGTGTTATACCTCATGCACTTTGTGTTACATAAACAAAGTTAATGCATTACACATTAACAAAGTAGCAAAATTATACAACCCTAAGCATGGTTTACATAATCTCGCTGTTACCTTAACTGTCAGATTTAGAGCTTGATTTCTCTAACTCAGCAATGCATTTGTGCTAGGTATTACTGTAAATTCTAAAAGGTTTAAGAAAATGAAACCCAAAAAGTGTTATTTGTTTCCCATAGATACCAACCACTCTCCTCTATGGGAAGAGCTCTGGGTGGTAAATTACGCTCATGGAAACTCTGCATGCTACCTCCTTGACACAACTAATCTCTGCAGAAGTGCCTTGACCCTCACAGGGAAAACTAAAGCGAATACTCACCCTCCAGGCTTTACTTAAATATCCAAGCAGTACCAGTATCAGTGAATTATTCATGCATTTAACACAAGCATATATACATCAAAACCATACAGCCTAAAGCAGGCTCAAACTTCACCATACCACAGGATCAGTTCTGAGGCTTCTCCAGGGACACCCCACTCTGTGATAAGATCATGTTTCACGCTATAAACGATACACCACATCCAAAAATATTAGCCTTTGCACAGCAAATTCAGAGAAGACGTAGCTGAGCACAGCTCTGGTTGATGTACTCAGAGTTGAATTAACTATATGCATTCATGTGGTTGGATAAAACATTACTTAATTTACAGCCTTTAAAAGTAGGTTTTAAAATTTTGTGCAGCTATCTCCTTCTACACATACAGTTAACATTTTAGTAATTTTATCCCTAACTGGACAATTGGTGAAGTGCAAAAAAAACCAGAGCAACTCATGTCACAGCCTTGATTCTTAGTTTCATGACTGCTGTTACTTTAGAAGTAAACACATACATGGTTTCCAGTCTGTGATACCCACTACACCAAAAGTCACCTTTTTTCATCTTCCTAAGAAAAACAATCTTCCTCCTTTACAAATCAAAACTTAAAGCTTCAGAAAAATACTAGGTTTGCATCACAGGTATATCAGAACTTTTTGGTTTCCTCAGCATAAAATTGATCTATGTCTCAAATGCTTGCATGTTAAATTGCTCTATCACATGAGGAATACAAATATTATTTGGTAACTGCTCACTCATATGGAGAGTCATTTATTATTTTGCTATATTTTATGTAGCAAAAAGGATCATTATTATACACATACATTTACATCTCACTTCTATTTTTCTACAAGACCAACAGATCACAAGACAAAGCAAGCTCAGTTGCCTTTGAAAATAAACTTTGTCAGAACCAAAAAAGGCCTTTGTATCTCCCTAACTGAATCTCCAAATTGGACCCTCAGTTTTGAGTGTTTGCTTAACCAAAACCCAAACTTGCATTATAGACACATCTGTTAATGACAAGTGAATGCTCTGCTAACTTTTGATCATAGGAGAGAAATTAGCAAAGTTAATACTGCTTAAGTTTAATCATTGGCAAAATCAGCGGAACTAATTTTAGCTGAGCAAAGCAATGTTCTGAAAACTTTGTTAAAAGGTGATTTTCAAAGTCCAATAAATGAACTTGAAATTCAAGGATGAGAGTAACAATACACATCCAAAAGATCTAGTACATTCAGTGCTTGAAACAAATGTGAACATTTGTACTTGTTCCAAGAACATGCCAACCATCTATCAGTACTGACTTTCTAAATCTGTTGCGACATGAAGTAACGAGTAAACCTACCTTTTTGAAACCAGTGTGCAAACTTCTACAAAAATTTCAGTTGCAACTGTTTAATACAATGGTAAAATGCAAAACTGACAATGGGACTACTGATTTTCTACTAACTTTGTGTATACACCAGAACATCCTAATCAAAAAGGAAAAAAAGAATGAGCATGTACAAATAAAATGGAAATGTGAAGGATTTGTTAATCGTATCCTATAAACAGCGAGGGTTTGATATGTGAAGTCAAATCTTAAAATATTATTAAATGTCTGATAATTGAAAAAAGAAACCAAACCCACAGCTAATTTTCAAACAGCAAAATTCAACAGCCCCTGCAAGTAAGGCAAGAGGAAACTGTTGACAGTTTCTCCTTTTTGTTTTAAAATGTCATTGTCTACTTTTGCCAAAGCACACAGCGATGTTGACACCTTTAAGCAAAAAAACGTGATATTCTCTAAGTATACAGGGACTCACGTGCTATAGATGAGAGTGGAACGTATATTGGTAATAGGAAATACAAAAATTCCTTGGAGTTCTTCACTCTTACAATTTTGATTTTCAAATCTCATTGACATTAAATACGGATGAATGTGTGGGACGGAGGCAGAGGCGATACTCTTAAAAAATAAAATAATGAGGTAAGGCTGCCCAATCTAGAAACATGCCAGCAAACATTTGGATTCTGATCTATTATACTTTGTCCCATGCTTATAGAGAAAACTTACTTTTAAACACTTTATAAAGGGTGTTGTATGTAGTAGCACTGTTTTTCTATTCTTTTACTTATTAAGCAAAACTGCATCCCTGCTGTGAGACCTCTGAACAGGGAAGAACTATTCCTTTTATCCTTTGTAAGGTTTTCTAAAATTACAGGGAAGTATTTCTCCTATAAACATACTGAATTGATTCTAAGGCTGTGGATTTCAAGCTGCATCAAAATCAAAGTATTGCACTTTTGAAAAAATAAAATTCCCATCTTGCTGACAGGTCAAAGTTCTCTACAATACAAGATACAAGACCACAAAGCTATCATTCAATTAGGATGGAAGTATTAAAAACCAATTGTCTCAGATCAGCATCCCTTTGTTTGCTGTTTATTATGAGCAGGAGCACATACTGCAGAGTAACAAGAAAAGCTGTACCAGAAGTAACACTTTTTAGAAACTATACAAAGGAAAGGTACCCAGGTAACTCTCTGTAAGTGCCACCTTTCTGCACTTCTGTGCCTGCCAGCTTCAGAAATGTGGATTTAGTCTTTACCTCACAGAATCATAGAATGGTTTAGGTTGGAAGGGAGCTTGAAGCTCATCCAGTTCCAAACCCCCTGCCATGGGCAGGACACCTTCCATTAGACCAGGTTGCTCAAATCCCATCCAACCTGGACTTGAACACTGCCAGAGATGAGGCATCCACAACTTCTCTGGGCAACCTGTTCCTCACCACCCTCACAGTATAGAATTTCTTCCACACATCTCATGTAAACCCACTCTCAGTTTAAAGCCAATCCCCCTTGTCCTATCACTATGTGTCCTTGTAAAAAAAAAAAAAAAGAAAAAAAAAGATCCCTCTCCAGCTTTCTTGTAGGCCCTCTTTAGGTACCAGAAGGCTGCTCTAAAGTCTCTCCTGAGCCTTCTCTTCCGAACAACTCCAACTCTCTCGGCCTTCTCTTCAGAGTAGAGGTATTCCAGCCCTCTGATCATTTTTCTGTCTCTCTTCTAGACTCGCTGTAAAAAGTCCACATCTTTTTCCTGTCAGGGACCTCAGAGCTGGATGCAGTACTCTAGGTGGGGGTCTCACAAGGGCAGAGTAGAGTGGAAGAATCACCTCCTTCGACCTCCTGGCCACACTTCTTTAGATGCAGCCCAGGATATGGTTGAGTCATGTTGCCAAGTCATGTTGAGCTCTTTCCACTTGACTTTAGGTCACCTCTTCTTTTAGCTATTGTTTGCTCCGTTGTCCTGAGTCAGGGCCTACATTCACAGGGAAGCTTTGTAAGCAGGGCAGGTCTAACTCCAGGGGCAGGCCTAACTCCAGAAGTGGAAGTTGCAAGCCAAATTAAGCTTCTTCTTACAGCACCTGAGGAGGGGATTCACAGCAGGACACCTTAGCTAAGTGTGACAAAAAACCAGACAGGAGGAACACAACCACAACCGCTGTTCTCTCTCACCCTCCCGGACTTACACACCAACTGGCAGCCTCCAAGATGATGGTTCACAGCCTGAAACTCTACCTAAGTTTCAACACTTACCTCTACTCAAATACATGAGTTCCCTGTTTCCACTTGAAACAGGAAAAAACTGGGGAAGAGTCACAAATAATTACAAGGACAGACACTGTTGTAAAATAGTCTAATCATTACTGGAATCACCCCTGGAACAAGACCTCCGTCCCCATGCTCCTGCCTTGCCCTGCGCAGCATGGAAGGCAAACCTGGATGCGAAGTTGAACTGATTTGCTGTTCAGATAAGATTATAAAAGCAAATCTCAGAGCAAACATGACAAGAACGCTACTCCAGCACTAAAAGAGTTTTAGCCCAACTCTCAAGACTTATGTATTTTTCACTAAGGGCACACTGATTAAGTGCATAAAGAACATTATACTAGGAGTCAAAAATGATCTAACTTTGCTTTTGTGCTAAATACTTCTTGGGGTTCCTAAATCAATTCATCTTATCTCCTCACCTGGTGCCAAGATTTAGCAGCATGCAAGCTATTCTGCTTTACTTAAGAAGCAGTTCTTACTCTACAGTCTTCCAGAAATTATTTCTTATCATTCCCTATCCTAATGAAAGAGTTCTGGCCCTTCAGCAGAGTATTGGTTACTGTTGACTAGTGAACTTTACTCAGACTATAGATACTTTGAGAAGAGATAATATTTTTATTTTTTCTGTTCCGTATTAATTTTATTTCTGCATTTCATCACCAGCATTCTAGAACAGCTTCTGTTGCGTGTTGCGGTTATCTTCTTTGCTTTTTTTTTTCCTCCCAACTCTTTTGTCACTTTCTCACTTCCATCTGTTTTGAAAAGCTATGTTTGTACTTACTAAAGTCTTTCAAATTTTGCATTTTCAATTGGAAGTGAAAAAAGGGCAATAACAAACACGGCTTTAAAATGGAAGCAGAATAAGTCTGGGAACCACCTCTAATCTCCCATCTTGTGCTCCTGTAGCATACACACACACATTCACACACAAGTGTGTGCATGAATTTGCACAAGCCTACTTTGTCCCTCTCATTCTTAAGCCTGTCAAAATTAACAGGGAGGTTCATCTTAGCACTGATGAGCAGATTGGTTAAGGCTAAAATTAGATCTTGTATCACCTGTAATTATATTGCAAAATGTTGCACTATACGTGATCTTTTGAGTGCAGATGCTCACACCAATTACTGATAACAATCCATGAGAGCTGGGATATAGACCTAACTAGACACACCAAGAAGGACAGCAGGCTCTAATTTCATCAATAGAAAACCAAGGCAAATCTGGTACTCATTCCAATTTTTGCCCTGAGGAGTAAATCAGCACTATTCTTCAATACTGATTTAATTTAGAATTAAGAGTTTTCCTTAATATGATGGCTACACTCTATCTCGCAAACCTAATTTTTAACCTTAACATGTGACATAATATGAAAACTGCCGACACAAATAATTGACTGCTTTATTATAAATAGAATACTTGAAGTTATTTTTAAAATGCCTCATAAATCCACATTAAGTCCACTTTATTGATTTCAGAAAAGTTCATTTTATTTTCATAGTCATAATCCATGATCTGTGCACTTAAGAAAAAACACTTTTTTCAGTTTTAACTGTCATTGAAATATCCTTCATTTCAAAGATATCAAGAAATTATCACTATTCACTTTCAATACAAAGCCTCTTACATTTCAGCTGTCATTTTCAAAAAATCATACTGAAAATAGTGTTTCTAAGCAGAGTTCAGTTGCAGTGTAATAAGTAATAATTTCATCAATTAGCAGTATTCAGCATCCACTGAGAGTTCTCTCACTATTATTTTATTCATAGTGTCCTTTGTGGAAGTAGCATGCTAAAAAGATCCATTTATCCTTCAAGGTTTTTCATAAATGTGTCATACATCTTAGAAAACAATTGGTTATTATTCTCGCTCAATCTAAATAACTATAATAACTTCCAGGTGTAAAACCTCTCTTTATACTTCCAATCTTCTTTACTCCCATTATGGGTCTACATTTTTAATAACTTATTCTAACACTTCTACCTACTTTCACAAATGAATTCTGGAGTTTTTCGTGGGTGCTAGACATGCCTGGGTGGAAGGGTAGCCAGCTTATTGTTAAGAGCAGAATAGAGTTGGGTTTCATAGAATGCCCTTCACAATCAAGGAAAACCCAAGCATTTTATAATGAGCAAGATGCTAGTAGAGATGCTAACGGTGATTATTAAACTCAGCAATAGCTTGCTTGCAGTGCATATTTTATTTCTCCTTCCCCCTAGAACCCTCCACATATTTATCAGCACTTTTTTCCTCTCTCAGAAGTACTTCCTTCCTTCTGTCCTTTCATCGCAAGAGTGCAAAGGGCTCCCTTCAGAGCACAATATTCTCATTCCTTAATCAACTGACAGACATGCAATTGGACAGTATGAGGACCTCTCTCAAAGCTGGGTAGACAGCCCTGTACAGAGTGCACAGCACAAGGAAAAATCCCTGTCTTAGGAGACATGCATCTCCTACACAGCAGCCTGCTTCATTCTCTCTACATTGGCCAAACGTTTTGTTGAGCGAGAAAAGCCCAGCCAGGACAGTTCATCCCAACAGAAGTTTCAATTTAAATAAGGCCTCTCAGAGCACAGTTAACAAATCACACCAAAAAACCAAGGCAAGCATGCCACTATATATTAATAAATAAACTAGGTACCACAACAACCTCTCTGAAAATGGCACGGAGTCCAATCTCTATGATAAACACAAACCTAATGACACTCAGTGTATGACCATACTCAAAAGAAGTGTCCTTAAGAAGAACGTATTAACTAACATCAAACTTCCAGTTTTCCCACCTTCTACAGTCTCAAAGTGGTATGCACAGGTATATCTATTAAAGAAAAAAACCCACACACCAACAAGATATGTAAATCAGACAGGTTGGCTGCCTGGACACTTTGCGCCTTAATTACATATATAATTGTTTTTGAACCTGAAATTAAAATGTCAGAATGCACCATGATTGCCTTTAACTGATGACTACCATCCCATCTAAATGGAAATATTCAGATTCATCACCTAGATGCCTTTTTAATTTGCTTTCAAATAGAGTCACAGGCAAGCATGTCTGCCTTCTCCCACTTGCACTGCTGGTGTCAAGTTGAACTGGAAAGGCCAACCATTTCAATGAACTAAAATAAACGTAATTTTAAGGTCAAGTCACTTGTAACACTTCAGGCAGCAAATGTCATACTGAAAATAAAATTGAACCTTGGCTTGAGCAGAGATGAAAGGTTTGGCATTTCAAGGACTTCATTGTGTTTATCACTTTAAATCTACAAATTAAATACCAACATCACATACATTAATATTTGTCAAACTAATAATGCTTTCTGAAACGCTATCTTTAAATAGTGGAAGCATTATTAAAAACAAAATAGTTTTATAGGTGAGCTTACTCTTCATTCAAATGGTGAAGTCTCTGCAGCACCTAAAAACACTGAAAATTCCGCACTGGCTTAAGGAGGCATCTATGACCATGGTAAGAACTCAGATGTTTCATAGGAAGGTCTAAGTATTTTGACAGAGGAAAAGTGCAATTGCCAAACTCAGACCATAGCATAAAAAAACCCCAAGGATGTTGAAAAAGTAGATTATTTCATTTCTGATTTATGATTTGGATAATATTAAGAAAAAACTCCTTTACATATCTTGATATAAACGCCCCTCAAACGCTTTGTCATTTCCTCCTCACTGTCTTCTAATTTTTGTTGTTACTGTTGGCTTTTTCTACTCCTACTTGAATCTTACGTTCTTTACCACATGCAACAGCAAAAAAACATTGGGGTGTTTATTATAGTTGTAAGAGTCTATGAGCAGAAAAAAGGCAATTTAAACTACAGACCCAGTTTGAATCACCTGTTATTTCATAAAAGAATATACCTGGCCAATTGAAAGGCAAAATGTTCTTTTTACTAAATCACATTATTATGAGAAGAAAATCTGAGTATTTAGTTCAATTTTTCCACTTACTTCTTTAGCTGCCTTCTTTCCCAATCATAGTTTGACCTGGATATACATGACTTTTTTTAAATTTTATATTTTGAATTATGGCATTGCATATTGCGTTATGGAACTGCACACAGACCAAGAGGACAAAATGCCCCCCAAAATCTGTGTAGCCAATCTCTGTTGGCACGTTTCACAAATGGATGCTCTGCACATGTAGAGATGCCAGAGATTTATGCTGTGCTGATTTGCAAGAATTCTGCCCTTAGTATAAAAATGACAGCAAATGAAAATGAAAAGACTTTGAAAAACATGCCCACACAAACACCACCCTCTGAGCTTCTGATAAGGCATTTATGGCCAAAGGTTCCTAATCCCAAATGTTTGATTTCTTTGCCAAATCACATACTTGCCGAAGTCTCATATAAAGGCACAAATCCTGCTCTTCTCAGAGGCGACAGCACAGGGCAGGGAGCAGAGTGTGTAACACTGTACTGATGAAATAAAAAAAGGAATAGAAATCATATGCTAATAAGAGGAGGGAAGTTGCCAGGCAACCAGGGAGGGAGAGAAAGCAGTTTTTGAACTCAATGCTGTCAAAGGGTTAGCATAGCCAGAACAAACAGGACATATTCAATCCAGCTTGTCTGCAGCCACCAGGAATTTCACCTTTTCTCAGTATTTTAACTAGAAATGTGTTCCCAACTCAGTGCCAGTTACTTTTGTGTTCCCTGGGTCATTTTACTGACACTGGCAAAATGGTATAGGATAGGATGGACAGCAGAATTTTTCAAAGTGTTCATTTGAAAAGCAGCAGTTTGTGTCTTTGGGTAGCACAAACTGTACCATGCACATACACTGGCCAGTAGGATGGAGAGAACTAAGCAATCCTGGGTCCAAGCAAATCCCAATCCATCAGATACAGCCACACCTCTCTGGGCTGCACTGAAAACTGGGCAAGTCCTGCCCTGCTGCTAAAACTGCACCCCTTCAAATGCGCCTCAAATACCTGCCCTGCAGTGCTGCACTCTTGTCACAGCTGATCAGCAAAATCCTGCCTCATAGATATCAGCTTCCTATATCAACCTATAGTTGTACTTTCTTAAAAGATGTGACACTAAGCAGAGGAAAGACAATAATTCAAGTTTGGTCTATAACATAAAGTCATCATTAAATTCATTTCTGTAACTAAAAGAAAATTAATTTCAGTTCCTGCTTGTTTTCAGAGCTGCTAACTGCAGTGACAACTCTTAAGTCTCAGCCACGAGAAGAGTGGGATCAGCAGCTCTTACTTGAAAGACTTTATAAAAAGAGTAAAATTCTAAGGATGGGGAAGAAATTGGAAGTTTAACGCATAAGTAATATTAAAACTCAAAGGCAGAAGAAAAATGAAAAGCACAAGTTGATTTTTTTCCCAACATAATTATTTTGGAGGGTTTGACTGCTACAATCTAGCAGACTATCAGCAGTAGAGGCAAGACCATACATAATTCCTTGAGCAACAGCAAGATTTGCATATAAAACATGAAAAGATAAAATGTTTCATACAGAAGACTTTCCTTCCTATTTGCCAGATCAATTTTTAACCTGATGACTAAATCATTGTTCAATTCTCTATGACAGACATGATAATTGTGGTCTATAATCTTCCACGAGGTCTAAGCAATCATGCTATAATTGCTGTTCCACTCAGCTAAGAGTTTATTACAATAAAACCACTAAAACAATGAAAAGGCTTGAGAAATTCATTAAGCAAAAACAGCTAAACAGGAAGTTTTGTTTTCTCACTGACTGCTTGTCAAACGACCCTAGGAAGACACAGCCATCAATCTGGAACAGCCATCTGATCATCATAAGCTATAAAGCAGTAGCATAAAAACATTCCACATATTAAAGCTTCGTTATGGAGCTTCAAAAAACTAACAGGTATCTACAACAGAGAGAGACACTGTAATAACTGGCGCTTTTAAAAATAAAAGTTTAGCCTCGATCACAGAAAGCTAGCTTCAGCTATTCATTCACATAACTTTTGCCTAACAATCCCTGCCCTGCTTCCCCCTGAGCACACCAAGCTTATCTCTCAGACATACCTTTCTACTTCCAGTTTTCCACTGTTCTTGTCCATTTGTGTTGGGAGAAAAATCTGAAAAGTGAAACTTGCTTACCTTGCTGTCATAGCCCATGCTTGGTAACAGCTACTAAGTCTATCCCAGGAACTTGCAGGTAGTACAGTAATGTTTTCTCAAGGCTTAGGAGCACTTCCCAAGTGACCCTTCCATGCAGCAGGAAGCATGGCACAGGGGATTCTGTTCCCCTGGCTGACTCTGGAACCAGCTGCAGCCTTCGAGTGCAGGTGTGCTGTCTGTACCATCAGTGAGCTGCCCAAACAGCCCATAACCTAATCCCACATCCATTAGGGCCTTCAGACAACAGTGTAGAACTTGCTGCTGAAGGAACTCAAAATCAACAAACGCGTGCCTGCTGGGCACTGAAGAATTCCTGGAGCCTCTTCTGTTCTCACTAAGGTAAGCACCCAGTGGGCACAATCTGGCCCTTAAGAAACATTCCTCTGAACCCTGAAGTAACACCAAAGAAATACTTGGATGAATTATATAACTTTTGAAATAAAAATACATGACTTAAGAGCCATTTATACTTTCTGAAGCTAAATGAAGAGAAAGCATAACATAGTTATAGCGACAATGTTCATTACATCACAAGTGAAAGTGACGTAAATTTACTCTGATAGTTCTCAGACAATTCCCCAGTTGCAATTTCAGAACATGGCTCTAGCCCTTCCCTGTGGGGTTCAGTTTCAGTTTCAGAACTTTGTTCCCCCACCTTTCCCCCGCCCCTAGTCCTGGCCACCGCCTCGGGCTCTCCCTACTGGTACCCCAACCCTGCCCTTGTACCGCCCCGGAGCCCTGGGGAAAAAGGCCCTGCTCCCTGGCCACGAGGTCTGTCTCTCGCTTTCCACTTCGAGGGGCTGCATGAACCAGATGCAACGATTAAACGTCTTCTAATGCCCCCATGAAGAGACCCTTCTCACCTCCTTTGTCGTCGCTGTGTTTGTAAGGCTGACTGCTGGCCAGAGCAAAAGTGCCAAGCCGTCCAAGATGGACTATGGAAGGGCAGAGAAATTCTGCCCTGTCCTAGAAGCCTTGGCTGAGCTCTCCGGGAAAGCTGCAGCTTGCTAGACAGCACCCTAGCGCTTACAACACTTCACATTTTTCATTTTATTCTCACAAATCAGGCATCAGTGCTGCGGTGGAAACAGCTGTGACAGCATTCTAGCTACCCAGCTGCTGGTCCAGCAGGGAATTACCCACTCATCAACACCCAACTCCCCTCAAACATAGGCAATACATGATTCAGACAGATCTGTGAAGTGCCAACGTACTGCCCATCTACTATAAGAACGACAACGCTGTTTCATTCTAAGTTGTATTGGGGGACTGGTTTTAACTTTCTGTGACTGTTTCAGGTTTGTGACAACAGAGTGGCAAAGTGTCTCCACTCTGCTGGGAAGAAGCCCTTACCAGGGAAGGCTGGGAGAGCTACTCTTCTCCCCAGCTGTACTCTGGGTGGCTAAGAGGTAGAAAGTATCCACTACCCAAACATCACCCAGTGAAATGACGAGAGACTGCAGAGAAGCACTGGAATGCTGTCAGGAAAATACAGCACGCAGAGAACAACATTAAACAATGTCATTCAAGATTCTGTTTGACACTTAACCATTTTGCAATTCATTAATTTCCGAGTACTTGATTGGACAACTTCAATTCTTCAAAGAATTCTGATTATTGCAATAGATGGAATTATATATGGTTTACACAGAATGACAGTCAGGAATCAGGTGAAACAAAAGAGAAGGCAAAAGAATGGAAGACTTTCTTTCACAGAGTATGATTGGGAAGTGTACATGAAGCCTGTAAACATTCTCTGGAGTTTGAATGTACATTTAACAGTTTCACATTACAAGTTAGAAAGGGAATGCTGCCCTCATAGTGTAGATTTCAAAAATTCTTGTAAAGACTTAGAGATAATAAACAAAAATCCAAGGCAAGTCCTTATACCATAAATCCAAGGCAGGTACTTTCACATGTAGCTATTTTTAAATAAGCTTTCTTTCCTTTTGCTTGGATTATCTGCAGCCAAAGAATATTAGCAGCACACTTTGATAGCTGACTGTATTCAAAAAAAGGCAGTGTTTGGGGTTTGTGGAGTTGCCAGTACTTGAGGGGAGGGAGTTGTTGTTTTGTTTTGGTATTTTGGGTCTTATTTTTGTCTTAGTGTTAAAAAAATTAAATTGGTGAAAAACATATATTTAAATCTTCCACAATTTGGAAAGCAGATTTTTAGAACACAACTATCTACATAACTTATTCATCTTCTTTAGTTAGGTCCAGAGGCTGCAGCTGCTGGCTACGCCAGACAAAAGGGACAAGATTCCTCAGGGACAGTTTCCTGGAATTTTTCTTCTGTAAAATAACTTGGAGAACCAGCTGTGATTTTACCTACTTCTAGCACACATTCTTGGCTCTTCTTTAACCAATGACATGTCTTTTTATCCAGCCTTAACTATTTAAATAAATGATAAAGCAGCACTAGGACTTCAAACATCATTTTTAATATTTTAATTATATGAACTTGAAATTGAGACACTAACCATTGAGATAAGTTTCATTAAATCACTGGTTCAGTTTTTATACTGTAGCCAAGAAAGTGACCAAGACATTCAAGTTATGCTGCCAGTGCTCATGTTGATAGACTCCTCCACTCAATAAACAAATTACTGAGAATATTTATCTACAATGATAGGATTAGCTAACATGCACTCTCCCTACTTCAAAGACAAAATACATTTTTTGAAAATGCAGTACTTCTCCCTGCCCAAAAAAACAAAGTCCTATGCAGGGGGTAAAAAAACCAAACAGAAAAAACCACAGAGGGCTGCAACGCTGCAATTAGATTATCAGTAATTACTGATATATTCATCTGGGAGACAAACCATACAACGTCTAAATTTATTCGAACAGATGGGGGAAGGACAATACATTTGGTTAGAAGGAGACTGCATTGATTTCCTTGCTAGTTTAAATGACTGCTGAAAACAACAATACAGGAAGATACTGACCAAAGTTTCTATCTGAAACGTCAGAATAAAGCAAACACTAGCCTTTTCAAAATCCATCAATTCATCTCCTAAATCATGTAGTACTGCTTACTATCAGCAACACAGGATCCTACAATAACATTATTCTTTGAATCTGAGTCATACATATCTAGAAATGCAAAGCAGTGTAATACAAGAAATATTTTGCATTAAAAATTTAAGGAGAGTACTCAAAAACCTGTACAACTAAAATCAAACCTTTGTCATAGAAAAATGAACTTTAACACTTGGAAGAAAAATCTGGCTGCTCTGAAACCAGTGAGCTAGTAAAAGACAGTGCTGGTTTCATACCACAGTGCCTCCCTAATCTCCAGGAAGACTTCTGTGATAGTTCATTCTTCCCATCCCGTCCATGCTTCAGTTTTATCAGAGTATCTGTAACACCATTTCTGGACATTAGTCATGATTTGAGCAGCAGCTCAGCTAGGAAATGGACTGGACACAAAAACTCAATACAAGAAGTAATGATGAAATTCAGTCACAACTGACCTAGAGATGTATGCAAGTTTTTGCTGTGCATATTTGTGTATTACGACTGGGCCTCGATGAGCTGCAATAGCCCACCCTAAACTTAGCATTTTTCACTTCAAGGTACACCACAACATAAAGGTGTGTCAGGACAGAACAAGACTATCAACCACAAGTTGATTTATCGTTGCTTTTATTTTACTAGACTCTTCATAAAGAGCTTAAGTTCACAGCCAAATGTGAGGTCCTGTGAAGGGTGGGAAAATGCTACCTTGAAGCCAAACCTTGCAACCTGGCTAACATCAGCAGGAGCTCCCCACGTGTGCCACTGCACCAGCCTTGGTCACACTCCACCTCAGCTCCGCCTTCCCAAGGCCAGGTCCGGACCCTACTTCCAGCACCCAGTACGACCTGCAGCAAGGACTGCCATGCAAAAACGTCAAGTGCCACAGGTGAGAAAGCCACGTGCAGCAAGGGTACTACTCCTGCCCTCCTGCTCAGCCTTCCATGCAATTGTTTTGGTTGGAGGAGACTGGGTACAGTCCGTGAGCACAGCCTGACCCATGGCGGGACAGCGATGAGCTGGGTCCCCCAAAGCTCCGCTGACCCATAGGCAGCTGCGGGACGCTGAGCCCGAGGCCATCGGCCACGCAGCTTGAGACCGTCCAGGGCTCATCGGGTCACGGCCCCCGAGCAGCCCTGCCCCTCAGGAAGCCTGCCAGAGCCGGAAGCCCGACCTCACCACCGAGACGGGGCTCGGTCACATCCTGCCCTTGAGTTCGCCGGGGAGTGACGGGAGGAGGCGAGGAGAGGGGAGGCGCCGGGCACCACCCCCTCACGCCCCTCGGCCGGGCACCGGCCGCGCTCACCGCGGCGAGGACGGGGCAGGGGCACGGCTGGAGCGGTGCGTCCGGCGCTGCCCCGGCAGCCACTGCCCGCAAGGGCTGCGGCTGCCC
>VZTI01000775.1:520993-580284 GCA_013397865.1 Struthidea cinerea | reverse complement strand
AGCAGCGCAGCACGGGGGCTCCCCACACACCGCCCCGCCGGGAGCGGCCCGGGGCCCGCGCCCCGCCGCTGCACCCCCGGCACAGTCCTGTGCCCCGCCCCACGTGCACAGCCGGCCTCCTGCGCCCCTGCCCTTCTCATTCTCTGCTGGTAGAAGGGAAACTGCGCGGGGAGGGCCAGGCGTCACCCTGGCTGTGTTCGTCCACTCGTGACAATGCCACAGGAGCAGTCTGCACGCCACGGTTGCAGCCAGCCTTGCTGCGCCTCGGGCCACTCTCCTGCCCAGCAAAGAGGGGTGGACCCTTCCCAGCAGTACGGGCCTGGGCTGTCTCTGAACCTTCATATCCCTCTCCCCACAGGGACAGCGAGCCTTCCCGCCCCCTTAGGAGACTCCCCTCGCAGAAGCCATCCAGCGGGTGGGAGTACTGCGCGAAGACCACGTCACTGCCTACCAAACATTGCCAGTGTTTAACACGAGAAACATAGTATTTACGGTATCACGGAAATAAACATTCCCGCTGCAACAGGCCTAAAAAGAAAGCATGTATTCTCCATTTGGGTAAGCAACAACACCAAAACCAAACAAACCAACCAGCCAACAAAACACTGTAACATCTGTTTCTAGGGAGCACTTTCATTTAGCCACATCTATTATTCCTCTAACTATGTGCACTTTTATCACCATTTCACAAGGATAGAGGAGTTTAAAACTAATCTTTGATTTTTTCCAATGTGCATGCCAGGCAAGTTCTTGGGTTCTTCCTCCTCTTCTTAAAACATACCCCAGACCTGCTCTTCAAAATCTCCTTACAGCACTCATTTTATCCAGTTAGCTTTTATTCTCCCCTCTTTAATACAGCATTAAAAAAAAATTTAAAAATAAGAAAAAAAAAAATGCTTCCCACTCCTATTTACTTTACAAAAAGCCTGGAAAACTGTTAAGTAGCTTCTGGACATTGGTGACCCTTTGGATGCAGTACAGAATTGGTTTGCCTTTTCCTTTCACATCTCCAGAGATAATGCCTCTCATAGAATAGCATGGAAATTTTTCTTTACCTTGTAATTATTTTATTTCTTTCCATCTCTGTAAAGGAGCACTTTAGAGATGCCCAGTGGAGGGGTTTTTTTTCTCCTTGTAAGATGTGAAGAAATAAGGTTGTGGTCTTTCATATCTCAAGTGAGAGCGATATTTTCTCAAGTCTCTGCTTCAGCACTATTCCATAACAATTCTTGCTGATTACAATCGCCCATGTAAAGCAGCTGAAGTGTTGGCAGGAAAATCAGGAGCAGGATCTCCTTCATTGCTAGTACTTATCTCTAACAAATCCAAGAGTCTTTGGTTCATTTCACTAATATTGACATTGCTGAGCAGCTCCACGGTCTGATGCTAGCTGGGGAGTTTTCTGGTTGTGTCTGCTACTGACCTGCAGAACTATATTGACTATGCAAGTATATTAGGTGTAATTCATTTTTACAGGGAATATTTCCATGTACATGAAATAATAAACTGCTTTGTGAACAACCTCTTACAGTTTGTCTCCATTTGTTCTAAACAAGAATTTACATAGAAGAGACCAGCACTGAACTCTCCATTATGCACATCTTCTGTCTTGTTCTGCAAGTTGTAAACCCTTGGTTACCCCCATGTAATCAACCTGACACCTGTAGGATTTTTGACTAGTGAAACCAACAAACAGTGACACCTTTAGATTTCATGGAAGTAGAAATTTTTCCTACAGATGCAGCAAGACTTATTCTGTCAATACATACAGGTGAGACAAAGAGATTCAGAGACCTAACCATACCCTGCTTTAACTCACAGCTCCTCTTATTTCTGTTCCTCTGTTTCTGCTGAGAATCAACTTACTGTCTTTAAACCATGGCAGTCAGCCAGTCTGTGTTAGCCTGCTGCTGTTTGCCAGCTTTCCCCAGCAGTTCAGGAGGGCTGGCCTTCCGTGGATCACTCATCTGAACTTTGGATTCTCAGGTGCAGCAAATAGTGCTTTTATCAGCACTGAGCACGTTTACAGCTGAACTTTGTTTCAGGAATAAATGGACAAAAACAAGGAGACACACAAAACATGCATGAGAATACAAGTATTTCATCTTTTCTAAAGTAGAAGTTATAAGAAATTTTAATAAGAGGTGTTGCACAGCCCAGATATAGTTTGGCTTTTTTCATGAAGTGCTAAGCCTCTGATTTTAATTTGTTTCTCCCCCCAGCAGGATTTTTAAAGCAGTAGAAACAGAGCAGTGATACTAAAGACTTAACTCACTTCTGACATGAAATGCTGTTGAGGCTTGGTTGAGTTATAGGCTTTTGAAAAATTGCCATTAACCTTTTGTTCCTTGTGCTCTTCAGGTAAAATTTGCTCACATGCCAAAGAAATAATTGCATGTGAACTTTCTGAGAAAAGCTCCAGGCACTCACTGCTACCAGAGCAGCTACAGCCTTCTGCTGGGAATGGTTGCCTCACTGGGAGGGCAAAGGAGGGCAGGGCAGCGGACGGTGAGAAAAGCCATGCCCCTCAATTTCAAATGGTTCCAGGAACACAACCTGCAATCTAAACCAAAGGATTCCTCCTCCAGCCATTGCAGTAGTTGATCTCCAAATTTAAAGGGTAAACTGTAAACGCTGAAAGTTCAGCATTCAAATTCTGGCAGTGATGTATTAGGGAGCCTAGAGGTCTCAGTGTACTGATATGTGGTACAAGCAGCTCCCCACTTTTTCTTCAAAACTGCCCCTGATTCACATCAGTTCAAGTACTAGAGAGACAGACATTCCAGACTTTAATTTGCTGTGTAGTTGTACCTTGAACCCGGTGGTGGGCACTCTTTAATCCCATGCTGTTTTTCTTCCAGAATCAGGTTCCTCACTCATTGCATATGATGAAGAGTGATGGTTACAGTCTCACAGCTAGCATCTCCCAACATCTGAATGCCTGATTTAGCTGTCCAGATTGCTCATTACACTTAAGCAAGTTCACCTGTCAAATTCATGGGATTTGGGAAAGCCTGAAATGAACCCAAGTTGCTCTTTTACCTTCTTTCTACCTAACAATGACAGTGCAGATATTTATATTTCAGTTATTTACTGCTTCTGCCCTCTTAGTTTGGCTCAACCAAATTCAAAGTAAAGGTGGTATATCCAGCATGCACAGGGTCCGAGAGAAATGGGATTAGCAAGAAAAAGCCATGAAGAATACAAGCTGCTTCTGGAGGCTCACAACAGCTTCTCAGATTTATTTTGATTTTTTTCCCTTACACTAAGAGTCATAGCAGCAGTGGTGGTGACTTCTACAGGACGAGGTAAACCACTGTTAAAGCTGAAAGTAGTGCTGCTGATTCCAGTGCCAGGTTCATCAACGTGAGGACATTTGTGTTGCATGTCTTCACTGTACTAGTGTCAAGGAGGAAGCAAGTGTGTACACATGAAAAAGTTGAAGTATGAGAGGAGAGATTTTACTGTACTGTTTCTGAAAGGTGCATAAGTGAAGAGTCAGAGTAACTATGCCATCATTTGTCCTCACTCATCCTAATCCAATACAGGAAGACTTGAATTCAAGACTTAATTTAGGGAAGCTTGCTCTGACTACCTCTCCCAAATAGCAGCATTGATGTTGCAGTATACAATTACAACTTCATGCATTTCTTCACCAATTTAGGGAAAATGCTCAACTTAAAAAATTCACAGTAGTGAAGATGTGCACTGCTTTTCTAATCTGCTTGTTTGCAGTTGGGTGTACTCTTCAGTGCTCTTCAGAGGGAGCAGCTACAGAGGATAACCCAGGGTATGGCACAGTGCAGGAGTACCAATGCTCTTTAGGTGTGAGATACAATTATAAATTCTCTTAGGCGGAAGCTCTGACCATTAGTCAGACATAGCCTTTGGGCATGGAACTGTAAAGCACAAATAGATGAATAAGTAACAAAATGGCCACCATGTGGGCCCAAATGCATTTAAAACTACAAATGAGCTGTTCTTTAGTGAGTCCACTAATTTATTCCAGCCATCTGTATCAGTGTAAACAAAAGCTTGTCGCCTAAAGTGCTTAATAATTTTTAAGATGTAGCAAGGACCACAAGTTTCAACATGATCATCTTGGGGGAAAAAAATTACGAAAAATGAGCTCACATATTTTCACACCACAAACATCTTTTGATAACCACTATCATGAAATTCAAGGAAATACTAAAAAGTAAAACTTGTTCCTGGCATGGCATATTTTTTCCTATTTAAATTCCACCAAATGTTTCATTAGGATATTTTAGGGGATGGAAAAATCTGGCTATTTTTCCCCCCTCCAGTCTCCAGTGATGACATCCCTAGACAAATTCTATATTTATTACTAAGGCTGAGAATTGCTAAATTGATGTCCTGGGTTTGTACTGCTCTGAGAATCTTTTCTCTGTATGTGCCCCAATTTATTTTCAGAGTCTTAATATGCTTCTTGTATTGCTGGACCTTAGCTAAGTGAATAGTCAAGAAATGACTGTTCATAAGTTTAAAAGTGTACACATTTAGCATGATTGGATACATGCAATTACAGATCTCAGATTAAGATGGGTTTTTGGAACACTGAGCATGAGGGAGAGAAGGCTGTAAGTACTTTATAGGAAGAGTATGTTGGACTGAATTTTAGAGATTCTGAAGGGACACTCAGTTACATCAGACAAAATTATCATTTCTGGAAAAAATCAAAATCCATTATAATATTTGAAATTTTGAAATCACTTAGTTGCCTCTGAGACATCTCATAATTGTTGTGGTGGAAGGGATGTCACATTCATCTTTCAGCTCCAGGTGTTAGAAGCAAAGGGTGCTGCCTTCCAGACATCACACCTCTGGGTGAGAAGAGAGAAAAGTAAGTCCTGTTTTGAAGGAACAGACCATTTGCATTGAAGCCCAATACAGGGTATTATTTGCATCTTCTACATTCCCTGTGGCAGCAAGAGTCCTGTAGATGTCAGCTGGCTGGATGCAGTGATACCTGACCTTCCAGTCCTCCCTCCCCTGGACAGAGAAGGCTTCTGAGTCTCCAAAAAGTCAGACTGCCGAGCTATTATAGAATGGGTTTACTACATACTTCTGGCAACAGCAAGTATTTCTTCATTCAAGTAAACGTGAGAGATGGTGAGTTACTGCTTAGCTTATAGCCATGCAAAATTAACTACTTCTGTGCTTGCAGTTCCAAAGGGAAGCATGCAATGAGATCAGAGGAAGATCAGCCTCCAAAATAGAGAGACACCACCAATATATTCACTGAACTATTGGCATGGATTCATCCCTCCAACTATGGCATCAGCAGATTTATTTATTTTAAGGGATTATGTAGTTTTGTTGCTTTCCAGTGATACTAATGTGGTACAAACAAGCCTCTTGAATTATTTACAAAATACTACTAGTTTTAAACTATTGGGCTCTATAGTTGCATGATAACTCATTTCAACTTTGATAGCTTTCCAAATGCCTCATAAAGTAAACATTTGACAGACGAAATGGCTACTGTTTCCTTTTTTACATTACTATTTTTTAAAGAAAAACTGCCACCAGGTTAACATCCTTGAAACAAACCGTGTTTGGATCATTCTAAATTTGGTAGTTCAATGAGGAACAAACAGGTATGTTTTTCTAAGAAATACAGTAACTGATGGTAATTCAATGTCCTTATAAATAATTGCAATTAGTCCTTTGTCTCTGCAATACATCCTTTCCTCTCATGGCTGAAATCCCAGCTGTAGGAAAATGACTGGGGACCCTGAGGACAGGTAATTGGGGGTACTGTTAGAGGAAACTCAGAACTTGTATTATCATCTTAACAGGAGTTACAACAGTACAGAAATGATAGGGTAAATCACACTTGCTGCTCCCTGGCAGGAAAGTGGTTGGCATGACTTGAAGTCTATTCCATGATGATTCCTCATCACCTGCTAAGAGGGATAGAATGGAACGTGGAGCAGAGTGGAGACACCATGGCCAGGCTCTATGGAAATCCTTCCAGGGAGGGGGAGCTCGATGGTGCTTTTCAGCTGATAAACTGCATACCACCTGTCAGCCAGGGGAGGCAGGGGAAGATGTCCCACTGCTGAGCTAGCAACTGTGGCAAAATCCCTCTCCTTAGATGAACTTGCATCATTAAAGCCTAATAAAAATATTAATGCACTCCTCCATTCCAAAATTCTCCTTCTCTGAGGTGCAACAACCCCTCACTGGACATGCGCTCTGTATCCTCTTTGACAGTATCTTTAAAAGGAAAGCGAGATAATTTTACACCAATCAGTAACAAAGGCATGTGTAGGTGCTAAAAAGCTAGAAGCGGAGAAATTCTTCAGCCTTTTCTCAATATTCTGTGAGCAGACTGTCTTTCCTATGTAAACTATCTTAAACAAGGTCACAGTTTCATACACTTCTTGCACCTGCAAGCTGTTTTGCAAGATTGTTATGGCTTTGACTTTGAAAATATTTTGGAATAGGTATCTTAAGACTTGGCCAATCCTCTCAAGGGGTGGATGGCCGAGGAACCAATTACCTATTGCCACTCAACACACTTTTTGCGATCTATCCTATATAGTAGTCAGAAAACTATTAAAGCAAAAAGCTTCGGCTTCCACTTGTTCATGAGCCTGGACTCTGTGTCGTTTTCTTATGTGCCTCGGACATAACAGCGACAGGCATGTATGGCTAGAGTCACTCAAGCTCCACCTACATACAAAGAAATGGTATAAAAGTAAGTCGGGAATGTGGGAAAGGTTAGGGAAGACTCCATCACAACTGCTGGGATCAGTCAACAGGCTGAACCCATCTTCTCCCTCATGGGAGTGCCTATTGGGTAAGAATTATACTCTGTGCACACTGAACATTTTATTCCTCCAAGTATATTTTTGCAGTCAGACAGTATCCCTGACACCCTTCTAACCTTAACCTGTCACAGTTTAATATTAATAGTGCTATTCTGTAAGCTGTTAGTGTGAATCCTTTGTGGACACTGGCAGTTGCTGGCAGCAGGTAGCATACTCAAATGAAGGGAAAAATCTGCTGAGGGGTCTTCCCTTTCACTGTTGGTGTTTCCCTAAATCAGTGGAACCACTCTGTGATCCAGCAGGACTGCTCAGCAAAGGATCCCCCAAACAGGATGCTGACAGACTGGCCAAGCAACAAGGGTCTCAGCTTTCCTGGGACGCTGACAGACAAATTAAACATTAAGAATCTAGTAAATCTTCCCACACTAAGGGTTGAGGAAGTCTCCCCTTTTCGCATGACACCAGCCTTACTTGGTATTGCCCACTGACCAACAGCAGGAGTTTTAGGCTAGGTTAGTACCTTTATAACACCTCCAACTATGCCTTGTGACCAAACAAAAACATCTGCCAGTCATTGCAGAATCTATTATTAAAGCACTAATGAGAGCACTACAAAAGAAAAACCAAAAAAACCACAAGAAATGATAGGAAGTGTATGCTAGTCTCATCATAAATCAGCTTGGTAGGCAGGTTTACCAGAGAAGTCGTAGTTTTAACAGAAGAGGCAAAACAAGAATAAAGAGGTAGTGTGTGCTTGCTTAGAAATGATGATTTACAAGTTACACTAGCTGTTTAGCTGTGTTAAAACACATATTACTTCTCTATTCTTAGACATCTTCCCATTTAGTTATTATAGTACACAAAAATTAACATTTTCTCTTTTCATGTTAACTTCAATACGTACTGGATTGCCATTAAAACAGCAAACCTTTCCTCCCTCCACCAGTGTTGTATGTAAACATTAACAGGACTCTGCACATTTTTAACCCTACTCTTCATATTCCTGCAAGTTGCTTCCTACAGAGTTCCATTTACACAGAAAAGATTCATTTTCACTGTCTGTAACTTCAGCAGTTGTGGCCATACGCACAGTGAAATGTATTGCTCCTACTGCAAGATTTAAACACAGTTAAAAGACTACACATTGAAAACCATTTTCAAATAGAGGCTATTGTCTTATTCAGGTCTTTACAGTGCTCAGTGCAACAAACCTCAACTATGACTTGAATTTTATAATAGTATTTAACAGCCATCAACACTAACAGACACAGGTAATTAACTTGAATGCTTTAAGCCAAGCAATGAAATATTGCTGAAGAAAAAATGTTCGATATTGCTTTACATTTCATAAAATTTTCCTAAAAAGTAACGTAGTTCTTGGACTGAAAATTAAATAGAAGCCCCCAAAGCACTAACCAGCACATCTTTTGCTCTCTAGTGTCCAGCAAACAGGACGAAAGAAACAAACACTTAACCAGGTTTTCCATGGGACAGTTCAAGAAAATATTTTCCCAACCTTGCTGCATAGATGACTTTTAGTCAGGACCTATATACTGCACAGAAGAAAGCAAATTTCTACTTATAATCTCAGATATAGCTGTAGCCCCCAACTGCTGGTGTGAGATGATGTATAAAGACTCTCCGCAATCTCAGCTGTTGACTGGGGAACTGATGCTCAAATAATATAAATGACTTGTGGTACATCCCTGTGTCCTTGCTGAACTACTAGGCTGATGGCAAGCCAGTCATCTGTCTTTGACTGTTTTGAGCAAGTTCCTGAAGCTATTTCTGAACCAGTGAAATAGGCTAACTTTACAATCAGCAACAGTTATTGCCTTCTTAGCAAGGTCAAAGTGAATAGGAGAAATTAATTCCTACCCAAGGTCCCTGCAAAATATGGGCAAGACGTTAATTCACTGCCATCCTAGCCTAAGGTAGCAATTGTCAATAGGACAAACAGTCTGCATCATCATTTTCTCTCTAATTTAATCAAGGTCGTATTAGATCACTACATCAAATCAAGCAGAATCAATTTGATTAAAAAAAAAAAATCTGAGCTAAACCAGATTCCTTTTGGAAATGAACCCTTTATAACAAACATTATCCATGAATGTAGGGCATCTTACCTCCACTGAAAATTACTACTGCTATAGTACACATACCATGATTTTAAAAAAAAATCTTCCCCCACCAAATAAAACAAGATTACATTGTCTAATATCATTACTAAATTTGTGTTTGTCTGTGGTTTTTTTACTCTGTATTGCATATAAGTCTCGTGCTGCAAAACAACAATTTTCATGGAAACTGAAAGATATGTTTGGCAAAAAAGGTACTGTATTATGTTGGGTGTCGTTTACCTCACACAAATGTATCTTTTAACAAGAGAAAAAATAAACAAATCTTAGGGCTGTGGAACTGCCCACTTCTTACACAAATGAATAAAAGGTTTTATGTTCTTTTGCCTTTTTTTCCCTTTTGGTTGATTAGTTTTGTTGGGGTTTTGTTTGTGTTTTTTAAGATTATGTCCAGTAGAGCTCCTTCCCAAAAATTCAGACCAATTATCACTTTAATTGCAGTACATACATAGCCAAGATTTTACTCTAACTGCATAATAATCTATTGCTATGGCAACTTTTGGCTATGCTGCATTCCACCTTCCTGCAGAATGCTGAGGTGGACTACTGCAACGACAACCAGCTAGGAAAGTGTGATCTCCACCTGGCTGGGCCACAGATATAATCCTTTTAGCCCACACAGCAAATTCCTGCTTCAAGCATTCCAAAAATTTGCAAGACCTCTCCCATATGCCTCATAACACCTACATCAGTGGCTTCTATAGCCAAAACATTTTTTTTAAGCTTGTCAAATACTGACAATGAAATCATATACATATGCATACTTGTAATTTCACACTTATTGCAGAGAGAACCTGTATCACTGTCACTGGATATGTTTTATAAGCCTGAAAGGAGCAGAATATCCTAGGATTTAAAAGGCCTATTTATTTTTTAACCTTTTTTTCCTCAATCACCGAGGAAATTAATTGTAATCCTATAAACAAAGGTATTGTAAATACCAAAGTCAATACAGCCCGACAATTAAGACTGACTGAGGAGCTCTCACATACAGAGCCAGAGCTGCAGTTGAACCCCATTGTAACAGCCTGGCTGGCCCATCTGTTTGGTGTACGCTTGTTTGTTACTCTCCTGTCATATCCTCAAACTGCCAGCTCTGAGTTTGGGTTTTGTGCTTTGCAAGTACATCCCAGCCATTTCAGGATAAGCTCCCCCCTGCCCCCATTGAAGCCATGGTAACACAATTTTCCTTGGATCTGATTTTGCACTGCCTGAGTAATGTGACACCGAGCAAGTACTACTCACTACAGATGTAGTTGTGATCTTGTGAGGGACCAGCCTTGGCATCAGCAGGTTGAATTTGAAAGGATGCAGGCTATGGCAGAGAGAGACATACCTGCCTTTGTTTCTTCCAGTAAGAATTTTTCTACTTTTAAGTCTGTTCCTCCAGCTCATACAGTTGCACAGAATGAAATGAAGAGAAGTAGACTAGAAACATTTATGACTAAGCGTAACCTCAAAGTGTTTTGGAGTAGGAAGAATACACTTGGGACCTACGTGCCCGAAGTTCTGTATAGACCCATGAATTTTGGTAAGCTATATTGTAGGGTTCATTTTCCCTTTTAAGGTTGAAGTAAAGAACTCAACAAAGCCAAAAATGCACAGAATCCCTTTGGTCAGAACACATTTGGTTGGAGAATAACACAGTTTGCCATTTAGAATTGCTAGAACCTAATTTATTTTTTAATAAAAAATTCAGGACTCTTATCCATGGATTATGACTTTTAATTTCAAAATCAATTATGGGTTTTTTTTTTTAATCTATCAACTATGAGATGTTGCATCTTAGCACCAAGATGTTGTAATGAAATACTACTTTAAGATTTAAAAATCTTTATATCACTGAATTTGTAATTTCCTTTTGCTCATGATTGAAGGGACTTTAGTTTTTTTCAAAGCATATCTACTACAGCAGAAAGTCTGTCTAGGTGTTTGATGATAATTAGCAAGAAAATTAGCCTGCTAGAAATGTTATTCATCGAAATACCATTGAGTCCTAGGAAGATTGCAAACCTCTGTTGGAAAGTTTCTCAGAGTCAGGCTACTTGGTTACATCAGGTTCAAATCACAGGAAGCACTGATTGAAGTATTTCTCAACTAACTCTCGCCAACTTAAAAGGTAAACCAGACCTTTCATGTCCCATTTTAAGGGAACATCTAGGTTCAGATCCTCAACTCTGTTAGGGCTGTTTTACTTCTCCACAGCAGCCTAGAGGCTGCCAACTAAGCTAATGGTTGCTATTCTACCATACCAAATATAAAGAGTAAAGAAAAGTACTCAAAATATGAGTCTGTTTGGGCCAAGCTTTAGTTGGCCTCAATTCCTACTTGAATGAATGAGCATCTGAAGTTTCTACAATACAGATTCAGTTCTGTTATCAATATACACATCACAGTAGAGTTTGGGGGTCTTTTATTCATAACTTTTTTGAAGTACTTCAGGCATACCCCTGGGGCTGCCCGTGTCTCTTTAGTCTAAGCGTTTACCCTTAATACACTTTTCCCCTGTTTTGTTATCCCCTCCCCTTCTCTCCATTCTACCACCTGTTCTCCATCCTCTTTGCTCACTTGTCCATGTTCAGTGTGGAACTTTTGCTTTTAATTCTGTCATAACATTAGGAGCTTTTTGTTTTCTTATTCCTCTGTGATGAACAGTTTATCTTTGAGTAGAAAGTCAATCTAGTTTTTTTTAATTTTCAAGCAGAGTATGGCTGCTTTTTGCAGTATTTATTTTATGGCTCTGCAGGACACAAAGCTAACTTTTAAACCAAAGTAAATCTTAGGATGTTAAAGAGAACAACCACTGTCTCTCTGATTGATCCTGAGTCTTAAGGGATGGACTACATCTGCTGTAAGTTAGAATTATTCTTCTGCTTGGAGAAAAGCCAGAGGAATAGGAAATTTAAAAATAAATAAATAAAAAGAAAGAAAGAAAACCATTACTCATAACCAAGCATCATTCTGATAAAGATGCTTTGGACATAATGAAATTATTCAAACACAATTCAAGATATACATGGGTTCTTTACACCCCACTTATTTCAGATATTTTCCCAACTTCCAGGTAAACATGGAAGAAAGAAATATGCTAGTAGTGGGACATGTTTTTTCTTTCCCCACTTCTGTGGGTGACCATTAGAAGTATTTCTTCCCTATCAAGTTACTCTAATCCATGTTACATTTTACCTCCCGTTAGCTTGACTGCTGCATCAGGGCCTGAAGTTCATGTAGTGTAACATGCAGTGAACTTCTTTTGCTCTATAGGGAACTACAATAATATGTGCTAAACTGTTGCTAAAAGCATATGAATTTGAGCATCTGTAGGACTTTCTTCCTTATGATTACCATGCTTTGACATGTTTCTTTTTATTACGCATTCATGAAAGAGTAAACTAGTCTTTTCTTTAGTAAAAAGGGTGTAGTGGGTTGACCCTGAATTGACAGACAACTTTTTAGACCAGTAATGCTTCTCTCAATTTACCTATTTAAACTGCACGGGAAGGCAGGAATTTGGGCCTTCCTTTCCAGCGCACCTGCCTGAAAAAAGCTAAATTGCTTAGGATGTGAAGCTAAGCATCCAGCAGTTCAGAAGTCTGCCTGTCTCTGACAAACTCAGTGCAAATCAATTATATTTCAGAATTTGACCCAATATTGGTAGGCAAAACCAAGAAAATGAAGCCAAAAGGCAGATTCATCAAAGGGACTTTCAGATACAAATCATAATCTTTATCAGTTAAAAAGGAGAAAAACTGTGACAACAGGAATAGGCATGAAAGGATAATGTTTGGTAGCAGAGCTGGTGACTTTTTTCTAGTTCCTCAAAAGATATAACAGTATAAACACTAGTGAAGTGAGGGGGGGGAACATTTTTTTTTTCTATGACCTCTACATTATATGCACCATAGAAAAATCATTACTACACTCTAACCAAAGGTATCAGGAAAGATGAAAAAAATTGAAATCCCAAACTCTTTAAATCAGTTGCAAAACATACCTCCAGAATGAAGTTCTCTAAAGCAGTAAGATTTCAGCAGAAACTAAAGAACTGATTAAAGATCCTCTCCTCACACTGGAAAAAGCCTTTCATCCAACAAGGCCCTGTTCCTGCTCACCTTGAGCTTTATAAGCTTCTTGCGCCTGCTAGGCACTAATTGATTTCACTGAGAGCAGGTGATCTAAATTAGCAAATTTAGCTCCAATTCATGACTAAATATGGAAATACCTAACAGAGGCAGTGACTGTTTTATATTTGCTGAAATCTCCCCCTACCCTAGGGCATGGAAAAGGGAGCTTCAGCTTTTGTTTTTTGTAATATGGGAGTCGTACAGGAGGATAAGAGCCTTGTGCCTTCCCCTTATAGTCTGCCCTTTGCTCGAAGGGGCCTTGCTCCAGAGCTTGCATGCAGTGAATGTACAATACAGCAGCTCCATATTCCTGACTCACCACCTCCAAAGTGAGTGTAGGTGGCATTCGGATAGATCCACGTGATTGTGTGAGCCAGGTGAATGCTGAACAGCTGCTTTTTGTGTGTTATTCCCAAACTCTGCCCACAGAACCCAGTGGGAGAATGTGGATCACAGCATTCCTCTATGGTTGTACAGAGACGTAGCACCCATTGATTCTTCCTGCATCTTATGATCTTCATACTCATCACTCTTCCAATTACATGATATGATGGGATCCGCTGTAATCTGCTTCCCCTTTTATGTCTGTGTTTCTACTCTAAAAACAATATTTGAGAGCCTCTCTTTGCCTTCTTAATAACATAATAAAGAAAACTTAAGTGTGAAATGTTTTTAAGAACAGTAAGAAGACTATTTCATTTCATAGAATAATAACAGCTATTTTTTTACCAATTGCTTCTTCTATTCTCATGGATTTGGCTATAGGTGCACTTGTATAACCTCTGCACCAGAAACATCTATGTTTTTACCCTAGCTGCCTTCACTGTGTAATAAAAATATGTGATCACTCAAAATTCCATGTGTATATAAATGGCCCTTATAAGTGCTGGTTTTAGGGAGGAGTTTCCCATGGTATTTCTTATGCAGTTGTCTTCAAGTCCATGGGATACCAAAACCACTCTGCCTCACCTTCCATCTTCCTGCTGTCCAAAGGATTGCCACGTGCTGGGCAATTGAGAAGGTATCGGTAAATAATTATGAATGCCCTTTTGTGCCAGCACTTTTCCTGTTGGTTTTTATTTTTTTTTTAATTTAAAGAATATTACAGACACACTATCAAGGAATGACACTGTTCATCTCGTATTTTTGGAATAAACAGCAAACGTGACTTAAGGCTTTCTGATAAATTCTATAAAATGGATTTCTTGAGCAGAATAATGTGTTATCTATGGGTATTTCCCCATGAAAGTAGAAACTAAAATTCTGATTAGACATGGATGTTATCTTTTCCAATGTATTTCTATCAGTGCACTGATTTGGCAAATATTTAGACCCAAAGGTCAAGGCTGTTCATAAGTCCCATTGATTTGAAAGTTGAATGTCTGCCCAAGATTAAACACAAAGACCAATGCTTTCCTAAATCAATTTATTTAAGTCTGTATGTAAGTGTTCTGTTGAATCAGGGCCTAAAGTCAGCAACTTATCAGGAAAGATAATGAATTTGGGTCAAATATGTGTATTAACAGCCAAAACACACAATGAGACAAGGAACATAATTATTACTTGGATTTGAACCAAGATCCCTAAATGTGTAAGTTAACCAGATCTTTAACTTCCATTTCTTTTGAAGCTCTTAGCTTAAATCTAAATGGTGAGACAGGTTACATTTACCTGTACACGCTGGGATGGCCCTTCCTTGTCTTTTGCTCTGTATCTGGATCTGCTTCCCGGAGAAGTCACAATATTAGCAGGAAAGACACTGCCTGTTTATCTTGCTAGGATGGTACAGAAGATATACCTAAACTCCAGAGCTGGGAAGGGCTCTGGACCCCACAAGCTCAGGGTTGAAATCTTTTGTTTTCTGCAGTGTCTTCAAACAGAAGTTTATTTTGAGTTTCTGTATAAAGCAAGTAGAAAGTCATCCTAACAAACACAGGAGATTATGAATCTGGCAGAGCACAATGTAGATCAAAATGGTTTTAATCATTACTCCCTGTTTTAATTACTACTTGACACATTATCTCTATTGTCCTTCTACAAGTCTGTCTTTTGAATGAAATATTAAAGGCGAGTTACAGCTGAAAATATATGCAGTCTAGAAAGAAAATGGCTTTGAACTATTTGAAATGATTTATTGTCCACATTTCTTTATGAATATTTATTTGCCATAGTGAAAGCAATTCAATAAAGAAAAAACATGAGGACCAGTTAACTGAACATTTGCATACTCTAACCATTTAAAAAAGGGAAAGAAAAATAGTATGCTGCATTAGAATGGTGTTAATGTTTGGTTTTCCTGTTTCCTGTAGTTCATTAATATGCAAGATTCAGATGCTGAAGAGGAGATATATAAATAGCCTACAAATAAGTGTCCCCAGCCTTTATATATTCCCATTCAGAAGGAAATAAACATGTTTGTAGAGGGATTTTCAAGGCCAGGGTGTAGTCTATCATTTTGTTTCCATACTGCTTCAGGTAGCTGGCTGTAAATCTTGCTTTTTGCAGCAATCGTACGTAATCAAAGTCCTCACCTTGTCAGGACCAGAGGTCACTCATTCCCTGGCACTTCTCAGAGGAGCAGCAGGCATACCTGGCTATCAAAAGGAGACACGAGCACACTGATTATTTTAGTGTTTAAGCATGGCTACGTGCACCAAAACCAAGACCACACACACAGCAGTGATGCTTCTTGCCTTTGATCCTCACTGGAGGAACAGAGTGTTTCATGGTATGCGCTCTCATTTCTCCCTACTTGAATTAATTTCACCGACCAAAAAGCACTATGTGTTAGACTTGGAATGAACTTTGTTCCTTAGAGCTCCTTAGTGATATTCTGATACCCAGTCACAGATGGGGCCTTGACAGATTTTGTACTGATTTTCATGATTCCTTTTCTCTTTTTTTTTTTTTTTTAAGCAGGATAGGATTGTTGCCGCTTGAGAATTCACATGCAAATGGAGATGTTCACTGGCACTGTTTCACAAGGCAGCTTGGTTGGTTGGTTTTTAGAACTGATAAACTGAATAGTATATCAAAGAGTATTTGGAAAATGATAATCTTAATATATAATAGTTCTTGAGAAGGATGGTTACAGTAGTAAAACTGTTACTGAGTTCCCTACTGCTCCGTAGCTCACATGCATGAACGCACAGACGCAGCGATGGCTTCAGTAATATTAATCTGACGGCAAGGAGCTGAGAAGGGTCCTTGCTTAGAGTTCCACAGAAAGCAGTTTATTGCTTCAGCTCGTGAAGGGTTCTAGAGGCAAATGACCCCGAGCACGTGATGGATCGAGCTTAAGTACAGGGGTGTGGCTGACACCAGGAGCCAGCCAGGGAGTCAGAACTGGGGTACATTACCATAACCGAACAGGCATCCTGGGAGAGGCTCCTTTCCCTCACCATGACCGACAAGTCTTTGGCACCAGAGACTGTCTTACAAGAGCTCTCTCTGTCTCTTGTACCACAGGTCAATGGGCCACCACATAAAACAGACTTTGGACAAATACATAATTCTCTATGCATCAATGTTCAGTTCTTCTGAGCAAGAATGATAATAATAGTATTTATTTATAGATAATAATTATCATTATTATCTACCTGAAAGCTAGCTATGAGGCTAAATCATTAATATTTTCAAATTATTTCACAGTCCTTAACTAGAATTTGCCCTGAGAGTACTAAATATAATAATTTTCTCTGTATGCCTGTTTCATTTTTCTTTGGAAAAACACACTTAATGTGTTGTTCTCTTTACATTTGTCTACATAAAACATTTTAAAATTCTAGCTGTTAAGCTTTTCTAGAAGTTAATAACAGGAAAATTTGACATTATTTTATTTATTGCTTATTTCTTCCTCCTTTGCCATAGTATTTTATCCCCACATAGATATCATGATATCATTGTCGTCTGGGAGCTTGTTACTGCTTGTACAAATACAGAAGTGGAGACCTACACTTGCTGTTTATTTCCTTGCCTGAATTTTGAGTTGACAATGTAAACATACATTGGTTCTCTGAAGTCAGAGCTCTCTTGATGTACCACTTTAAATGCATTTTCTGTACCAGAGAGTTTCTTTAAGTTGCACACTGTTAGATGCTACCCCATAGTACATGTCTGGATATATTTGTAGGTATCTCAAATATTTTTTTTTCTTCTGCAGTTTACCAGGTTCTGCATTTATTGGCAAATGTGTATCAGTTACTCACAACTGAAGATAACAACTAAAGGAAATGTATCTGGTTTTGGATAGCTAGACTCTAACAGCTGAAATCTGCATCTACCAACATAAAAGCCACAGGATATGACACTGGTATCTTGTGGTTCCAATCAGCCACCTGGTTATAGCAGTACTTTTATTTAACTGTGTTTCTACTGAGTTCAGCGTGCTCAGCCACGCTGGCTGTTTTACGTGGCATCTGCACTGTATATTGTGATAATTGAAAACTCAATACAGCCCGGAGGCACTAGCACAACAGGACAAGAGTGGGCTGGGGCATAACTCAGAAGAATAAGGCAGGCAGGCAGCAGCAAGCAGGGACGAGCCATCCTCAACACGTCTCCAGCAGCAGTCGAGCTGGGTCAGGCATCCCGCCGCTGGAGGTCCTGTGGCGTGTGGCAGCGCTGGGAGCAGCAAACACCCAGTGCAGTGCATGGGAGGAGCGGATGTCCCTGCATCTGCCATCGTGGGGCTGTCATCTGGAGGCACAGACCGTAGGCAGAGTCTGAGGCTCACCTGGAAAATTACATGGACAGATCAAAACCAGATTCATGACCATGCACTTCACTGACAGCTCCCATCCTGCACATGCCCAGCCCTTCCCAGGGTGGTTCCCGTTCCTAAAATGTCATCTAGGCATTAGCAGAGAATAGGTCAGATATTTTTTTATGGTGTTTCAGAAGTGTAACATGTATCAACAAATGTCACTTGCTATTTGAATGCTCATAATTAGAATTAAAACAAATTACTTAAATTAAATGACTGGAATAAGCCACAGCATTTCTTTCTATTAGCCTATGTAGAAAGAAAAAAATGCCTTGAGTGTAAAAAGGAGAAAAGAAATAATGAAAAAACAACTTGTGGCATGAAGAAGATAAATACTTCTTGCCTGTCCTCTTGGCTCTACCTATGAAGATTTTGTCCAACAACCTCAGCCAAAACTATTTAGTGAGTGATTTGTGTGTCTGGCTGATGGAAGGTCCAGTTGTCTCAGGGGCAGCCTTGCAGGGTTTCCAGGAAGCAGACAAGTAGGTCTCAGCAGTGGGAGTCACGAGCTTTTCGTTTCAGTAGCACACCTGAGCTGATGGGATGGTTTGAAGGAGTTAGATGTGGCCCTACCTTGTAGCAGCACCCCAAGAAAGTTGCTGATGTTGGATTGTCTCCACAGACTGAAGATCTACAGCTTTCCATGAGTCATTTGGCGAGGAAGGAAGGTGGACTAGTCCAGGAAACTTAGGCTGTAGGGCTGTAAAATTGAGAGAGGTTGAAACATTCCACCCATTGGGGTTCTCCCTTGAAAGTATATTTGTGTAAGAGATTAAACCACCCGGTATGTCTTTACAAACACATTTAAAAGCACCCTGAGGAGCAGATCACACCAGTTCCTGCCCTCCCTGGCATTCTGGCTTTGCTCTCCACTCTGCCCCAATTTGGCAGCCACAGCAGTTCAAGCTCCCGGCCTCCTGCCCAAAGCTGGGGAAATGCAGTGCCGAGCCCCCGCAGGACACCCCACACCATGTCACAGGGCTTCACCACCATGGGCTCTGCACCGCCTCTTATCCCCAAGCTCTGCCCTCCGAACGCCAGTGCCTCTGAGGCGCAGGTGCAGTGGGTAGGAGCGGGAATCTGGGTATGTGTTCATGTTTTCATCTCCAAACTTTCCGCTTGAAGTGAAGCCTTTTAGGGCTCTATTAGGTCTCTGCATTAAGGGTGTGTTCATGTATATTTCCTGCTCATGGCACAGTGTTAATTAATCATTATTTCTAAAGTTCTTTTAAATTCTCAGACAGTGGCATCCATTATTTTCCTCTGACTCTTCTCTTACCTTTTTCTATTCTATTTAGTATAAGGAGTCATCAGTGGTGAACTGATTATAAGAAACTAATTTACATCACCAGTTCAGTAGTAGGACATACTTCTTAAATCATCTAAGATAAATACTTTTAATTAAGCAAATGTCCTACTCAATTCACTGTGGACAATCTCATCATAATGGATATTATTTCTGCATGCTAAATCTTAATCTTCATCAATACTGAATGCACAACGCAAAACCATTATTGAAAAAAAGGTAGGCATACTGTAATATTGCCATTTTGAAGCTGCCAGCTTTTATATTCATTAATATGATGACAACAGACTCCTGGCTAACAAATTTTACTACAGATCAGAATTTTTATCAGATATGTATATGAGATCAAATCTATGCTAGCCTATTATTTGCAGTTTTTATTAAAAAGTTAAATTGGGATTATTATAAACTCTCTTCAGATTCCTTAATAAAAGAAAATTAAAGTTAAAATCTAATGAGATTTCCTGGAAGCATTTTAAAAGGCTGCAACAGCAGTAAAGTCAGCAGGCACCACACAGTGAATGGAAGTATTCACCGACCAGAAGATGAATGCCTCTTCACCCAGAGTCTGACGGGTTTACTTTATATGGATTTTGAGAGACAGGGAGAGAAGGAGAAAGCAAGAAAAACTCCAAGTCAATGCTTTCCTAATCTAAGACATCATACTGCTTCCTGATCAAAGCTTTCAAATTCTGGTGTAAACTGACTTCTTGCTCTTGTGACCAAAATCTCCTCTCTTTTCCCCCCTCCCTCCATCTGTTCAGTCTTGGATTTGGAAGTCCCTACTGTAAAGGAAGAAAGCATGATCCCTATTGCTTCAGTTGTGGTGTTGAAACACATTAATATTTCTCTGGCAGGTACCCTGACCCTGGTGCCCTTGAACATGCTCAGAATAACACAGGGTATTCCTAAGCCTTTGTCCCTGAGAGGATTAACAGGGTTGCCCTGGAGCCAGCCTGAAGGTGCTTTAATAGGTAATAGGGGTGGGCTTCACAGCCGACTTCCAAGTTTTGCCTCAGGCTGCCCCTGCTCAGCAACACAGATGCAGCCATTGGAATTAGGGGGTAAAGCATGGCTCTGTGTGCGAGTTAGAGTGTGAATCCTCAGAATCTGGTGGAGGATATCTCCAAACATATCCTTCCCCCACCAGGACAGGCATCCCAATGGAGGGTACAGGGACTGGAGACCTATGCTGCTTCTGCCACTGACTTCTTCTCTGACCTAGACAGTTGGTTACTTGAGCTGTCTCCCCCTCTCTCTTTTTTTCTTTCCTCTCTGGCCTCTCTTATGGCTTATAAATTGTCTGAAGGAGAGACGGCAGCACTCTGTGTGGTTTTGCTGTGCTTAGCACAAGTAGGTCCTGGTCTCAGTTGGGTCCTGTGGCTATATCATGGTAAAAGTAAATAAATAGATAATAGTGGTAACAACAGTTACCTTTTTGTGTGTGAACAATAGGTTCCTAATGGAGAAGCCTCTTCTCTAAGTATTTTTATCTGCAAGTAAAGGTCTCTCTTTCCTCACTCAGCTGGAGAAGATACTGCTTTTGTAAATCAGACAAAACTTATGTAAAGTGGAACACATCTTTGATTATACTGAATACTATCCTGTCTGTAATTTACCCTTGCTGCTGCAAAGGACACAACATGATTAAGCTCAGAAATGATAGACTGAACATTATGTGTCAGGATGGTAAAAGGTTTTTCCTATCTAAATAGGAAACAATCATCAAAAAACAGTGCAAATACACAAGAAATGAACATGTTATAAACAAGCCACCTCGCTGTTGCCTTATATTGTATTGTTGCTTTCCTTGCTCAGATTGCTGTGGATACTTCTCCCGTAGCCAACAATATTTATTTTTAAAAAACTACAAACTGTCATGATTTTTTAATGATGTGAGTATCCTTCCTCTATAAGTTCATATATACTGTTACCTGCTCAGTCTGTCACCTCTTCTGTGTTTCCCTGGGTGACTCCAGATCCTCCCAGTGACATTTCTCAAATTGTAGATCTGTGCAGTGCATTTTCCCGGAGCTGTTAAAAGCGTTGCTACTTTACTTAATGACAGTGTTTAGCAGTACCAGCTATCACTCACTATTTGGTATACACCAGGTTCTCTGCACAGGGGCAGAGGGGTCATTATCCCAGTTTTACAGACCAGAGAAACTAGGTGTTGCATTTGGCAGCAATTAGCCCAGAACATGCTGCAGAACGTGCAAACGGGAAAAGGACAAAACACAACTTCAGCTCACATTTTATTCTTTAGTGTGTTGCTGCCTTTGTTTCCTCCAATATTCTCAGTTGCGCTGTGCCCTCCCAGCAGCATTTCAGAGAATGATCACAGTAGAGCCAAGTGCTTTTGCAATAACACATTCAGACACTGCAGCAAACAATGTGAGTAACTTTCCTAATTTTTGAAGAGTGACTTTGCCATGTATGGTGTTTAGTAACTTCTACCATGTCTCTGGTGATTTCTGAGTCTGCTGCCAATAACATGATACATTCCTAGCCAAATTAGCATGCGATATTTTGTGCTCATACTCCAGTGATAAAGTCTGTTTGTTGTAGAGGTATTTTTGACAGGAAGAGCAATTCTATAAGCCCAGGATGAAAAGCCTATCAATTGAATTGGTACCACATTACCATGGCAACAATATAATGCTAATGAAATTGTGACTGTCGAACCTGTTTTATGGAACTCTACAAAACGGGCTTCATAAAAGGAGCAATCTTGTTGATTAGTAAATGTTTCAAAGCATGATGAAAACCTGAGAACCACGTGTGACTTACTAACCATGTTATCATCGTCATTTAAGATAATACATTGCTCTTCGTATGAGCAACAATACTCTCAAAAAATAAAATTCTATGAGAAAATCTGTGTTTCTTCAGGTTTTAACATGCACCACAGAAAGACTCGCTCACCTCTCTGCCCTGGTTCACTAGATCAGTTGGCATAGGCGTGTATTGAGTCATGCAGTTTTTGCTGCTTATTTAATCTCTCTCAGAATCTATAAAATTTACTGCTACTGCAGCTGTGATAAACACCTTTCTGTAAGACAAATGTGGCTTAGTTTATATAAAATTATTCCACAAAAACATATCCTTTAAGACTGAACCCTACACAGAGAAGGTGTGATAGTAGGAACGCAGTCTTCACTTCCCACCTCCCTTCTTCTTGCCCATTTGGCAGTTTCCTGCCATATAGACTCCCAGCACAAAGGAGAGAGCCACCCCCAGAGGGACAGCTCTCATTCCTCAGGACAGCAGTTCTTGCTGGAGGCAGGGTTTGATATTGTGCCTGCTTTTAAACAAAAAAATGCTGAGCACTCAAATTTCCCGGTCAGTCATGTCTCTGGACAGGCTTCTGGAGAGCTGCCTCACCTCCAAGTGTCTGGGGCTTCTGCATCGCGGTTTCTACAGCAGGATTTAATTTTTAGATAGATAATAGGTAATATTCCTCTTTGTTTTCACCTTGGAAGTAACAGTGTGTCTCACCCTATGGAGTCCATCCCCTAATTTGCCAGGTAAATCAGAACAGAAAAGCAGGTGTTCCAGCAGGCATTGAGCTCAGAAAGGCAAGGGGGCTACGAAAGTGCATTCAGCGTGTTGTGTTGTCTAAGTATTTAGCAGAGACAACTGGGGGGAACACTGCTCATTTTAGTGAAGTCCTGATCTACATGGCACAGAAGTCAGCAGAAATCTTCACAGTATTAGATTTAGTGGGCTTTAAATCAGGGCTATAAAGGGCTGCTTCTGAAAGCTCCATGTTTGATCCTATTTGGAAAAGGAAGCCCTGTCTAGCATTTCATTATTTCCATGGTTTTTGGGAAAGCAACACACTGAATTTCTGAGTTGATAGAAATATAATGTAATGTAATTTCACTTAATATATATTTTGCATTGGCTGACAGTTTTATTAAGCAGAAGCAATAATCATCATTATTCAGTGTAATAACCATCTCATTAGAAATGGTCTAATTTTCCCTAATTTTAATTTACCTCTCAGACTAAGCTGTTCTAAAATTACTGAGGTGCCTACAGTTCAGTTTCGTAAGACTTCAGCAGAAACATAAGTCTTCAGAAAGCAACTACTGACTTACTGCTGCTAAAATAGTGGTATGCCAGACCTTTGTGAGAGAAAAGGAAGTACAGAAAATTCAGATTAGGGAATTGCTATATCACTTTTTATTTCCTTACTGTCTTGGAAGTAGCACTTCCATTTTGCACAATGATAAATTGTATGGTTGCCTTCAAGCCCTGCATGCACTACCCTTTAATAAAGGACCTGGCTAGGGATCACACCAGAGAGTCCTGGTAAGGGGGAGCTGACAAGCAGAGATATTTCTTGGAGAGACAGAGAGGGAGATGAAGACACTGATCAAGTTTCATTACCATCCAATGAAAATAGGATGTAAACTGTGACATCCAGGCAGATTATATATGTCAGGCAAGCAGATGTGAGCAGAAAAATGTAGATGCTAAACCTTACCTAATAGGCTTACTCTGTGGATTATTCTCAATGACCAAGGCTATATTAAGTGTTGCCTTGTATGTAGCTATAGTTAATATACAGGATATGAGAAATATGCATTCATAAGTAAATCTGGGGACATTCCCAGCTGTGCTGAAGTTAATGCTCTTTGATATACCTTGGAGCATCCTAAGAGCACTTTGAGTGTCATATACTTCTACAGACATCATAAACAGCATTATGGCATTTATATAGCTTTAGTTCCAAAATTTCAAAGGGCACTCTGTTTTCTCTACAAATGTGCTCAAAATATTCTACACTTAAACAGCACTTGTGCATGCAAACTGCTATAGCAGCTCAGCTACTTGATTTGGTTGTGCCAGTTCTGAAAACACATTTGATCAAAAGCATTTTGTTGCAATCATAGTGATAAGTAACCTCATATGAACAAGGAAGCACTTTTCAGGTTATATTATAAAACAGACAAATTGTCTAAAGGTTTTGTTTATCATCAGATGTTATTCTGTGTAGTTCCGAGACATATAACTTTTTTGGTTTGCTGGGGGTTTTTTAATGTTCCCCTGAAACAACACAGAAAAGGCTGTCTCTCCCGTGGAAGCGCTCTACTTATAAAATCTCTTCTCTTTGAAATGCTGAGCCTTTTCCAGCTGTAGTATTCTTCGCTCAGCTATAAGAACACAAAGTACAGCAGTGAAAAGCATTACTCTATTATCCCAAGATAATTTGATCGTCTGTAAATGTATTTTCCTGCCTGTGGTTCTAGACATTATGCTCTCATTTGAAGTAATGATTTGCAGTTATTTATACAATTCAAGTTAGCCCACATTAGTTTCACCCTGAACATTTACCTGCATGGTACAAACATGGCTTATTTGTAGTTGTACAAGCTAGACTAGATGGGTGATTTTTGCAAGCCACATTCAATCAGCCGTGCAATGGGTGCCTACTGCAGACAGCCAGCTCCTGCAGGAAGTGGTGCAGTGACTCACCGGCGGCTGTCTCCCACCCACGTCAGTGTTATCACAACCATACATCAGCATGAGTCTGCTGGACATGTTGAATTTGAAGTTCTGACATAAAACCATAGCTCTGATATGATGTGGTCAGTAAATACAGCATGCCACTTTCCAGAAGTACTTACCCTGCTCTTCTCTTTTGGCCTCTGGGTGGGATGTGAAAACTCACCTTAAATTCCTCTTGCATTTTTGGAGTTTATCATACCATTCTCCCCAAAGCTGGAAACAAAGTGGTCCACTGCTAACTGGATAGTTGTTTCACCTCTGATGCACCCACATTTCAGGGTTATACCATTTTTTGGTAGAATTTGTAATGTTAGTGAGTGTGGACACCAGGCTTTGGTTTTGCATGGGCTCAGAGTTCACCTCCCTTACTCTCACTTGGGAGCCTGTGTTGAGAAGAGATTTACATGAGATGATAGTAATTTACTCCTGGCTCATAACTGGTCAGCAATGGATGGAGCACTCTGTGGTGCTGCCAAAAAGAAAGTCTCATTTGAATCCCTGGTGAGCCTCCTCTGGGAGCCCGGGCTGAATTCAGAGGAGCCATGCACTGGTGACATCCATTGAGCTGCCTGCTCTCTGTGGGCGTGAAAATGCTCAGCAACACCAAAGACATAAAATATGATTTCCACTGCCTTTTTCCACTGTCATACATTCCTGAGTATCATCCTGATTCATATTTGACATTGGCAAAAATATTAATGTCAAGGGAGTGAATTGCAGAAGGGTGCAGTCCTGACTTGGGGCGGTCAGCAGCCAGGCCAGGAACTTCCACCTCTGCCTTCCTGCTTCTCTTATCCTCAGCTGGAGTGGCCCCCAGAGCGTGTCTGAAAGTGTGTGTGAAAGTTACAGTTCAAATAAAGCAAGGGGGGGGGGGACAGTAAACAGTCAGAAATTATTGTGTTTCTCCTCTCTCATTTGTTCATGGTATCTTGGATACTGTTGTGACAATTCAGCAAGTTTCTTTAAAATAAAATTTTAAAAAACCCAAACAAATATTTGAAATACTACTTCTGTTTTGCCAAAAATCTTTAAAGTCTTTCATTTTGAGAGAAAAAAGAATATAAACTTGTCTTTCCAGGACACAGTATCATTTAAGAACAGCAGCACTTTAAAAAGTGCAAGAATCCCAGTTTACCATCCTGATGTCGGTTTATGATAACATTTATGACATTAATATAATGGATTATGACCTTTCTTGGCTTGTCTGACTGACAGTTATTCATATATAACACAGTACTTATCACCTTGGTCCTTCCATAATAATAATCCCTTCAATTTTCTGAGCTGTGTCATCAAAACATGTACTCATAAGTGTTGATCTCATCTTTGGGAGAGGAGCACCAGGAGCTCCTTTTGAGCTTTATGTCACCTAAAATCTAGAGCGAAATTGAAGACCAGTTGCAGAAAAATACCCTGTCTCTAACTTTATCACACAGTCTGCATAATGGCCCTTATGATTTTAAATGATTTACTGAGTCCTGTCAAAATGCTGTGCCTTTCTGTGGTGGAAGTTATTGAAGTCAGAAATGCCATTATTCTGTACAACTGGAGTGATCTTGAGGAAATACACAATAGATGGTGTGCTACAATTACTTACCTTGACCTTCCTTTTTTTTTTTTCTCTTTAATCTCCTCAGGATAGAGAGAATGAAATATATTATCTTCAATATTTAAGGTGAAACTTTGCTGTGCAATTTGTACTTGCTTTCCTCATGCCCATTTTTACTAAACAGGGCGTCAAAATATCTTTTTTTTAGATTAGCAGGTTCACATGAATCATATGTGAAAGGTGGAAGAGGAAAGTGAAAATTTTGTATATTTCCAAGGACTGACCACTTAGCAAATTCTAATGATGTTTGGGTGGATAAGGGGTCGCTCAGAAGTCCTGGATTAGGTCACCAAGGGCTGTCACAGTCCTGCTCTATAACTGTGTTCCTTCCCTGTTTGCCCTGAGCCTCCCAGACTGCTCAGTGGGCACCAAGATGTTCCCTACCATCCTCTGAGCATGGGAGTCAGGCTGGGGCTGTTGCTGTGGCAAGCAAAAGATGTTCATGCTGCAGGATTGGGTCTGCTACAACAAGCTGATGGTTCAACTCTATCCAAACAAACCTGGGAATTGCGTGAAACACCCCACACCAGCAAAGCAGGAGTGGAAGCAGGAGCTTCCCATGCACGGAGATGACACATGCACCTCCCTGAACATGGCAGGCTGTGAGTACAGCCACAACAGCATGCGGTCTTTGCACAGTACCAGATGTTCTCATGCATGTAAGGATCCTTCAAACAGTGAATGTTTAAAAGAAACATTATGTCTTTAAGCCAGCTGAACAATTCCATATGCCTTAGAGCCACACAGAGATAGGACATTCCCATTCACAATGGGGCTCTGCTTCCCCAGACAGCCAGGCCTGCCTCTCCCGGGAGCACTGAGGCTCTCCAGCCCTCACTATTTCCCTGGGGCTACACGCCACTGTCATTCTGGCACAAACATCCCATCTACAGCAATGTCAAGTTCAAGCAAGGACAAGCCTATAGCACAGCAAGGCAGCCCTGGCACATACCTGTGACTATACTGATACCTCTGTCTTCTCCCCAGTATTTTGTCAAGAATGTGGCATGCTAACTTTTTTTGTTTCTAATTATTTTTTTTTTAAATAAATCAGCATTGTGACAGAGTAGCTGCATGCAAGGCAGGAGTAATGCTGTTCTGTGGGTAGAACAGAGGTGCTCTGGTGCTCAGCTGTCACCTTCTGAAGCTGCCTTCAACATTCTGAGTGAAAATGGTTCATCAGCAACACATCCTGGGCTGGCATTTCAGGCTGGGTGCTGATGAGCAGCCATTTCTAGCCCTGGGCCTGGTGATTAGCTTTATTCAGCTGAGAGACAAGTACTTGGGCATTTGTCACTGTTTCTTTGAAAAATGTGTGCGTGTTTTCTTGGGCTATCAAATGGGACATATGGGAGCTGGATTCCATCTTTCATTAGATCTTGGAAACTGTGTCCTCCTGAGACAATTAATTAGCATGATGTTCTTGGCTGCTAATGTTTGATTTCAGATTTCAGTGGCAACAGACTTGGCAACACAGATTTTGTGAGGATGGTCTAATGGTTGAGGTTATTAGCCATGGCCTCTACACAGCTTTCTTCAACCCCTCAGCTTTTGCAGAGTTCCCTTAGGTATGCAGATAAGCCCCGTAGTTTCTGTCCATGTCTTAGATGTCTCTTTGAAAATTAAATATAATAGCACTTTCCTGTTTCACAGGGCAGGTGCAGTACAGATTGCACCTCAGCAGAGGCCAGGCAGCACCGCTGCAATCCTCTGCCACCCCAGCTCCATGATGGAGAAGCTGTTCTGCAAAGCTTTTCTTTGATCCTTCCACAGTTTAAGGCAAAATCATTTACAGTAGAAATTTGTCAAATGAACACATTTCTATTTGTTTAGTTTCAGTTTGCCCACTGTAGATACCTGCAGGCTGTACACACCTTTATCTTTGGAAAGGACATCTGTGGAAAAAGGCTAAGTGAGCTCTTCGACGTAGGCTCGTATGTAAGGTATAGCCCCCTCAGCTGGTGTCCTCCAGGTGTGATCATTTCCAAACTACACCCTTCCAAAAATCAATGCGATATACAGCAAAACCACACACTTCTAACCTATGAATACAATCCAGAGATATAATCTAGACTGTTTGCTTTGCTTTTATTACCTCCGTTATATTCATAATCTTATATAATTATAAGAATTCATGGCTAAAAAACAGTGTTAGTTACAAATCCAAAAAAATGTTACGCCTCTCTCAGAGGGAGACCCAAGCAAAATACAAAATATCTATCGAGTACAGTTATACAGTAGATAACACATCTTCTGTGAGGAAGAACACATGCTTTCCTTCAGTATCCTCTACACAATAACAGAGGGCTGAATTTTCCAGGGGAATGAAGAGGACAAACCTATTTCAGAACACCGAAATGCTAGTGACATTTTATAGATGCATTTGGTAGTACTGTTGCAAATAAGCAGTCGTGTGTGTAGGAGCTCACTTAAGTGGTCATTTGTGATTTGAACTCACAAAAAGGCATATCACAAACCTGTTTGAAACACATGCGCTCCTACCCTCCATTTAAAATAAAATCAGTCCATGGTCTTAATTTAGGTAACCTTTGCAGTCACGAATCATGATCACATATACAATCACACACTTTTTAAGCATGTATGAAAGGCATTAGATAGAAGAAAATAATGAAGATGAGAAGAATGTACCACTAAACAGTATGTGCAATGTTTGATATTCCTCCCAGACAGCTCATTCACATTTAAATGGAATGACAAAATGCACAACATTAAATGTAGTATTGCCTATTTTCACTTGATACAGCTAGGAGTTCTAATTCAAACACTCTGGGATTGAACTTTGTTTTCATACCTGCCAGACAAACTTTCGTTAATTAAAACCAACAAAAATACAAGCAGGAGAGCTGAATAATTGAAGGTAAATCTATCCTATCTATCCAATTTACTCATTGTGTGCTTTTTTACGCTTTTTATACTTTATACTTTTTATCCCATGTTATCTTAATGCAGTACTTTTTTCAGAATCCCTTATTCCTCCCATCGATTCAAGCACACTGATCCATTTCCACACACCCAGCATTCACCTCCAATGCTCTGACTTTCAAACCACGTCTTTTGCAGACCACCAGGAAGGAATTTGCAGAAGACTGGCTGAAAGACACTTATTGTGCAACTAATAAGGAAGGTTGAAATACCATTAAAATTCTGACTTATGCTTTAAAATGCCATGAAATCCAGAATTACGGCTCTGCCTTGCATTCCCGGTTGCACAATTGCACTGAAGTACTGCCGATGCTGCCGTGCCATCGCAGGCTGCCTGCAGCAGCTGAGCCACACAGGCACTTTGGACCACCACAGCTTTTTGCTCAGGCTCCTGATGGCTTTCCTGGGAGCTGATCACCAATAAGGCTACAGAAGAAAGCACTAAGCTAAAAGTTTAAGCTCTGAATTACTCTGATAGTTTTACTTCAGCCCCTCACATATCACTGTCTTTGAAGCCATAGGACCTCCCTCCCTGTTCAAATATTTAGTTTTGGCCTCAAAGTTACACTTGCCCTTATATTATTATCAGATCACAAGGGCGAAGTAAAATGCCTAAAAGTGAATATTTTCTCAATCAGTTTCAAAAATTGAGGAGAAAACACATCTAACATTTCATACTGTTCTTTTAAATCACTGGTTTGAAAGGATTTGGTGAGAGGGTGTCACATCTATATGATGGGACCAAGAATTTTCAGTTGACGCATGGTTGGTGTGATGGAATCATAAGATCTGCTGTATAGATGGGAGTATAAGTTCGAAAATTAAGATCCAAAGAAGATGCATGAGAAAAAGCCTTATGATTAAAAATTGAAGAACATTGATCTACATTATTGACTGACAATTGTAAATCTTTCATTTTACAGGAGAGCTGCTTCCTAATTTGCACACAAAAGTCTTCAAAACCATTGGCTATTTTCTGTACAGGTTTTAAAAATATATTTAACTGGATATGGCACAAATATTGTTTGCATGTTGATTACGGGGCTAGGCTAAACAATACCAGCATAAGAAAAAAAAAAGCCATATATTCCCGTGGAATTGCTTACAGAGCCAACAGCCAGCCTGAAGGGAGCTGCTGTTATGACGAATGTCCATGCATGATGTAAACCTCCTTTTTGGTGATGGTGTAGTAATTTCCATTGCAAGTGGGTATTACATTTTTAATTGATTCCTAGCAGCAAAGTCTGTAACCTTCACTGATATGTGTCCATTTCACAAGGTTATTGACTTTTGACATATCTTGTTAGATGTTATGATGAGACAGATATTTTTTTTGCACAGATTGATGTCTATTGATATTACATTAGTTCATCAAGGTTACAAATCACACTGCATTGCACTACATTTCACATTTTCTGTATCATGACAAGAGGTTTATAATACTCACTCTGGGACATATAAAGTGCCTTCTACCCATCCCTTGGATAAATAATTTAAGAAATTGTTGGGAAATCATACCTAATTAGTCGGATCTGCACTCAATAAGTGCCCTTTGATTTAAATTGTATTTGTATTTTGATAGGTATTGATTTTAGGAGTAGGAGAGATGAATAATACATGTCACATTTCTCCACTGTTCACAGCAATAATCTGACACAAATAATGGAGGAACACTCCTGGAAGTGGCCTCTTTGGGGACCTACATGCCTTTCCCTAGGAAGCCCATGGGACAGTTAAAGGCACTCCTGTGTGGAATGGCCTGATCCCCTTTTCTCCCATTGATTTGCTGCATAATCCTGGACAAATCACTCAGCCTCTCAAAGCCTCTCCTTTTCCATCAGCAAAATGGAAACAGAATGGTTCCTCATCAGTTCGCAGATGGCCACAAGACCTATGGAGAAAAGCAACAGATACATCCAAGTGGGTATTATGCACGTCCTAACTGGCCCTGCCACATGGAGCACAGAGCCAGCAAGTGAGGCTTCCTGTGGGCACAGGAGAGTGTGGTTCCCCACAGCAGGACCTGTGTACCTCTGAGAGCAGCACGGCAGAGCTGGGCAGCACGCAGCACACACAGAACGCACCCTGCCAGGCTCCTTCTGCACTCAGTTCTGCCAGCAGGAGTGTTCTGGCTGGTTTGGCTACTCACTTTCCTGGCTGAATTGATACAAGACTAATTTGGTTTTCTTTGGATGCTAATCCCTCAGAGTCTGAAGAGGGAACAAGGTGAGGTTGTACCACGCAGATAACCTGGGTAACAGGCTGCTATCTTCCCGAGGCAGTGCAGCTCAGCATGCAGGCAGGCAGGCTGCTTGCATGAGTGGCCAGGGGTGAGGAACGCAGACAGACAAAAACACCTCTGAGACTGAAAACAAATCAGCATATATAGGTATTTACAAACACTGATTTCCACCACCCCAGCAGCTGTAACAAATGCAGACTTTATGAGATAACCATAATTAGAGAAAAGCTTTATTTTTGGTTTGGCTTTTTTTCACCCAGTATGCCAGCTCTGATTTGAAAGGAAAACCATACGCTCAACTGTGCAACACAATAAACTGTGGCATCAAAGCAAGCATCAAAGTGGCCCCTTGGCTGCTGGCAAACAGTACAGTCATAAGAAAAGAGACAATGAAAATACAATAAGTAGAAATAGTGCTTTTTTCCCATAACATAAACACCATAGACATTCTTTTAACAAAGAGAAGCAGGATCCAGTGTGACAGCTTTATATTTGCCAAGTATCATGGGAGGACTGTAAAATACATCCTCCCCAAACCAAGCCAAAGGAGCAGAACGAGCCAAGATGTTCTTGTCAGAGCAAAGACATCCCTTTTCTTAGGTCTCAGAGAGTTAGCAGGATTAATTTTGCTTTTTATTTATTTTAATCATCATCTCTGTCTCATGCTAGCTCTAGCAAGATGTGCCAAAATATCTATTAGTGCCTGTCTATATAGGTGCAGTCCACTGCACCAAAATCACTTTATGGTCTTCAAATAACTGAAATAATATTTAAGACATATTTTTGAATATATAACTTAAGAAAACATTCTCAAGTAGACAACTGAGAGCCAGGACTGTGCAACTCTGATGCAGAGGGACTGCTGTCACATGGAAGAGCAGATGACTTGTATGTGTTTGAATCCTCAGCCTCTCACAGAGGGAGATTTAAATAATGCGTAGTGGGTTTCTTTGTGATGCTTTTCTTTCTCTCTTTTTTCAGTTAATATTTTACAATCTTTTAGAAGTATTACCTGTACATTAAGGCCTATATTCATATGATCATGAGTGACACACAACTTTTCTGTCTTGCCCTCTAATTTCAGGCAGATTTAGAGGAATTGAGGCCTGACAACCCACAGCTGAGGTGCACAGGAGCAAACAGCTGAAAGCATAAGAATGGGGCTGCTTGAACATATTTTTTCCCTTTTCTCATTAAAGTTTCATCTGAAAAATTTTTGTGGGAGCCTTAGCCAGTAAAACAGCACCCGTCAGCTTTAAGTTCCCAAACAGCAGTGGCACAGGGGAGAACAAGTGTCAGATACACACAATCTCTCTTCTTATGCCTGCTGTACCCTCCCAGATGCAGTAATTCACCCTCTTCCGTATCTTTTCATAAGAGACAAGCTTTATTAATTATCCTGAAGTATTTTTAAAGAAGATGAATATTGGATAAGTTCTTACTTATTTCAGAAGACATTCTGCTTTCCATGTAAAATGTAATGATTTTCCATGTAAAATTAATGATTGTAATAAGTTTCGTTTTAAGGCAGGTCCCTCCTGGGTAACCCCTCTAGTAAAGTCTGATTCCAGGTAAAGCCAACATGAGAACCATATTTGCTTTTATGAATGCTGAAATGGTCCATGAATCTCAAATAGTATTGCACCCTCTGTTTTATAAATATTTTATGTGTTTTTCTTCAGTAAATACATATATTTTGCTTTTTGAATCTCAGTGTGCCTTTTGAGCTGTGTGGCTCTTAGAATGTTAATAGAGAAGTAGCAACATGAAACCGAAAATAAATGCTTTTAACAAACAGGGAAAGTCTATATTTCACCAAGGAAAGTGTGGTTTAAAATAAAACTGACTCCTGCAATGTCTAAATCCTGCATATTTTGTGCAGAGCATGCCACAGCTATTGACATGCTGTTGGTTTTATATGTCCCAGGATGCATGAATTATTACTGTCATTTGACATTTTATATTCCTAGTTCCATAGCCTATAGCAACACTTACCGTCAGCTGTGGTAGACTATACCAGACCTCTGGCAATGCCTCTTATTGATCAAGCACTGCTCAGTGTTTGCCTGCTCAGTAATGCAAAGACATCCTAATTCTCTAAGACAGAAAACCCACAAGTTACTGCATTTGGGATTTCTAGTCCTTTCAAGAGACTCACGACACGAAACACAGATTACAGATACCTTCTCCCCCATTGGGAGGCACACTGAGTTATCTCACAAGCTTTAAGTACTACAAAAGAAAGCACATTGCGTGGTAATGCTAGAGAGAAAAGCTGGCTGGATGCTAGCGAATAGTGCTAATTTACAAACTGGTAATGAAAGGGACCTCACAAATGAGAGAAGTGTTCTGCTGAGAGTCAATGGACTTGCACTGCCAGGTTTATTAACTTCTTTAAAAAGGACCTATACAAAATAATACAGCGACCCCAATAGCAGAAAAGCTATGTCAAAGGTTTTGGTGCTTATGATTTGAATGATTTGAATGAAATTTGCCCAGCGCTTACTTAGGTGGAATTCCCCGAAGACAGCAAGAGCCTGAGTTCATGTAAATAATAAAACAGAAATTGCAGATCACAGGGCAGCAGAAGCTAGCATGACTGTCTGTCCATGAAAAGACCAAGTGCAGCAGTGGCTGGTTTCTGGGCCTAGCAAACACATTCCCCAACACCCTCTTGAGTCAAAGGAAAGCTGACCTACCCTTGGCATGGCAAAAGTCCTGTCAGGCACTGCAGCTCACCACAGCAGCATATCAACCTCAGCCCCTGCCTCGAGGAGCTGGTTTATCACCTGCTCCCTTCTCCTAATCCACACTCTTCCCCTCCCTTTGGTAGCTCCTCTGATCTCTCCTCCTTCCAGGGAGCAGCCATGGCCCCAGAATGGCTGCCCAGCAGAGCCCTCTGCATTGAGTGGGTCAGCAGGGAACAGAGGCTGTGTCCACGTGCTGCCCAAGGGGCTCCTCAGGGAGTCACCCAGGTGGGAGCATGATGGCCAAGCCCCGACAGTGATGTGCTCCATGTCTGCATGCCCTTCCTGCCCCAGCAAGGGCCTGGTACAGGGGCAGCCAGGAACCAGTTCTGACCCACACCCAGGACCTCTGTCAAAGTTGTGACAAAGCCAAGGTAAGGGACATACTTAGCTTGGCCAGCCTGAACCACCAGAGAATTTGTGTAAGACCAGCTTGGCTTTTGCCAAGACTCACAGCTGCCGTTCCTCAGGGTCTAGTTCCTGGGAGAGCATCCTGGCCCTGCACAGGTCACGGCTCACACTCAGGGCACCAGCACCCACATATTCCCAGGGCTAGCTGCTCAGGGACTGAAACACTCTAGTAACAGACCATCCGCGTTTGCCTGGATAAGGATCAGCTTTGATGTGGCTCTTGTGTGGCGAGCGTCCATCCGAGCATCCAGCAGTACCCTATCCCAGCTGGTACTGACCCCCCATGTGGGGAGAGGGCCTGAGGGTCTTCCCCGGATATGGAGACCCATTGGACCCAACTCTCAGGGTGATGCAGATCTTGAATCTGACCCCTGCAGCCCAACTCCATCATCATTTGCTCCTTGCTTTGGCTGCAGAGACAGTGGCTGCAGTGCCCTCCTGGCATTCTTGGCTGGTCTTCAGGAAAGGGCTTTTCCTGCAGCTATTGCTTTTTGTCCCCCAGCTTTGAGTGCAAGAGTAAACCTGAAAGCATGGCAACGGGGTTTTCTGCTTGCATTGCACCTTTCTGTTCACTCTCTCCCACTGTCTGATCCTTCTGCTTCCCTTGCCTGTCCCACCAGTGTTACTCCCCCACAAGGAACCCCCAGCATCTTTGTTTCCTGGTTGCATCTCTTGGAAAGCATCATTGGGTCATGAACCATTTCTCCAAACACTGACTGCATCTGCTGCTTATCACAATGACAGAGTTGCTTATATAGTCCAAACTTCCTACAATGAAAAGCCACATTTTTTCAACTTATCTAGTGATTTTTTATGATCACTTGAAATACAGCAGCACAGCTCTGTGCCCGTAACATCTTCAGAGCCACTTAACAGCACAGCCAGAGAGCACGATTCCAGTTGAGCTCAGCTGAGCACAGAAGGTGACTTCTGGCACTGGAGCACTTCATCACTGGGATAAGATGGGCTGGTGAGGCAAGCAGCATTTGACTTGCAAAGCCTCTTTCTTTGACATCCTAAGAGGGCAGCACGTCTGCACGCGAGTTAAACCCTTGCCAGCAAACAAAAACGTTTTGCTTTGCCAAAACGTTACAATGGTGATTTTGTTCCTGTCTTTTGAAGGGATGAGATTTAATCGGCAGATCCTGTCAGCTCCTCAGCCAGCTTGAAGAGAGCTGGTTAATGACAAAGAACATTGGCATTCACGAAGTCCCACCTCCTTGAATGCATAGTTCCTCTTTGGTTGACTTCTCCCAGGGAGAAACTACTTTTCTGCCTGACCCCTGGAAATGATGGAAGGTGCAAACTTCAGACTGAATGCTGCTCTTCTCTGCTTCACGAGGCTCAGCCCACTGGCCTCACATTCCCGTGGCCAAATCTGGCAGAGCAAACATCTGGAACATGCAAACAAACCCCCAGATTCAGACACCTGGTCATAACAGGGACAGGGAGGGTGTTTCTGCTGCAGTTCATTATCGCTAGGGTGGGAAGAGCAGCATTTCAAGCAGGACAGTCAGAGAGACTGCTACAGGCACTGGTGGGACAGGGCATACTCAGAAGTGGCACAGACTGCAGGGCCAAAAGCAGCCTTTGGTGCTTCATGACAGTGCAATGTGTATGTAGGTATTTAGGTTTAGGAATACATATACACGCACACTTACATGCTCAACTCCACATCGTATGTATGTGTGGGTGCATGTATAGGCACACGTGATGGTAGTCCTACATTTTCAGTGCATTTTCCAGGGCATCATGTGCATCTGCACAAAAAGATCACAACTCCTGCAGAAAATTTATCAGCTTAAATGGGAATTTTACAGCCATTAAAATCCTTATTTTTGAATCTTTCAGTGTTTTTTTGCAATTTGGGAAGTCTAATTTTGACTTATTGACATCAGTGCACTTTACTGAGTGAGAAGGACTACCTCCTACCATGGTTTCCTCTGAACCCTCATATGAAGAAACAGAATTAATCCATTTATGCAAACACCAGATGTAGAGGTTTTAATAAAATCAAATGCCTTTAAATAAAATACTTCATATAATTTGATTTATTTGTGGTCTTGCTTCTAAGATTAAAAATATCTACTGTCTTCCCATGATCAATAATCCAATTTTTAAGGGGCTGTTACTTTCATTATAAACATATAAAAGCAATCCAAGCTACTAAAACCCTGTATACAGACACATTGTAAAAGCCAAACTACTTTTTACCCAGCAGGCAAAAAGAGACATAAACAGGTCTGAATTGTTGCAGGCATAAATATTTTAGACAGACTAGAAAAACCTTTGGGAATTTGAGACCATAATTAAGCCCCTTAGCAGACCATTCAGTAAACCACAGCCTGAAGGACCCTGCAGTGGGTCCCAGTTGAGTGAGACATTGAAAGGGTGTAAAAGGCAGCACACCCACTTCACCCAGGGGCTGTTCACCTGTTACTATAAACAGGTCACAAAGTCAAGAATGGCTTCATAGGTGTGCCACAAGAATTCCCTGTTCCTGTGTGCAACACGGGGTGCTTCAGCTGACAGAAGAAAACAGAGAAGACACGTTTCTCCTTTGTCTGCAGCCAGCTGGTCTTTCTTCCTCTCTGTTCCCACCTCCTTCATCCCTCGTCCAAGCTCTCTAAGCTTCCTGTTATTCCAGACTTTAAATCAATTTGTGTTAAACTATTACTGTTGTAGATGCTCTTTCTGTCTTCCTGTTGCTCAGTAGGAAGTAGACTTAGTGGTGCCACCCTAACTAATGAAAGTTTATTTAAGAACAGCTCGAACCCATTAAAAATTAGCAGCTTGATCCCACAGACCTGTACTCAAGCCATCAACCTCTAGCCTGGATTGATCACTGTGGTGTCCAAGAAAGTGCTCTTGGCAGACCCCACACTGTCTCCGATGCATCTTTACATACATTAGTTGCATTAAATAAATCATTATCACTGCACCAAACTACCTTCTGGCCTCATCACATGTTAAAATCTCAGGACCTGCTTGGGACTACCCTGCACTGCTGATATCTGTGACAGTGCCATCCACAGAGTCACCCCGAGCCAGACACTGCAGTCAGGCTCACGCAGCAGCTTGGAAGCACAACAGTATTTTTAACATCCCAGAAACAGTTACTGCATCATCTCTCTTTATGGCTTTCCTGGAATATTCTTTTTATTCTTTGGTTTGTACAAAGCACCGTGTCTAGGACCTTAACTCTGCCTGCTCAGACCCAATGGGTTATTCCTGCCCAGTTAAGAACACATGGACTTCCTCTTAAACATGATTTTAAAATTGTGTTGATGATGAGGAAAGCAAAGCACAAATTGAGATCAGAGCATTTATCAGATCGCTACTCTTTGTGCGAGGGTAGACGATGTTTCTGATTACCAGAGGACAAGCGTACTGGTCTCTCCAAAACACAAAGTAAAGATTTACAGAAGATACGCTCTTAACTTTTGCCAGCCTAAGTCTAGAATTCGTTCTCAACAGGCTGGAAATGCCAAGCCAAGCTCTTTCAAATCTTATATTAACCTAGCTTTTTATGAAGGCTAGATCTCATTGACAGGTCTGCTTTTACTATCAGTAGTAGGGCAAAACTCCTCAGGCTGCTCTTTCACAAGGACACTATTAGTTTACTCCACATTGAAGTTTATTAGGCTTTGGCTTTTTATAAGGCAGCAGCAAGTAATTGCATGGAACACGTGTTTTCATTGTCCCGTTCTGTAATTGTAAGAAGGTACAACGAGAGCAGAGATAGTGTATAAACACCTTACAAAAATAATCTTTGGACTTTGATAAGGATGCACTGATTTCTGTCATCTGGTTATCACCGAATCTTTCTGTGAAAGCACTGAATGTATGTTTTATTTTAGACACTTAGCTTCTCTAAATCACAGTCACTGATTTTTTTTTTCCTTTTTGACTGTAGCAAGAAACATCAGCTAGGTCTCCTCTTAGAAAAAAAAATAAAATAAAAAGAGGACCCACAGCCCAGTGTGTGGCCAGATAGGACATTACTTCATCTTTTGTCACAGTTTGGTAAACAGTAAGCCTGCTGAGATTTAGCTGGGAACTGGTGCTTACTCATGTTCCTTGTAGACCTCGGGCCATCTGAACGTGGATGAACATCAGACAGTGCCTGTGACCAGCAGCAGCTCATTAGGGCAGCCATGGGCACATGAGCCCCCATGCTATCTTACTTTTCGTTCCCTCGTCTCCTTTTGCTTCTCTTTTCTTTCTGTTTTTTTCCCCATTTCTTCTCTTTGTCTGCTATTTCCAGTCATTCCTGTCTGCCCTGTTCCTCCTCTATCTTTTCCCTTTGCTCAGGTGTTCTGTCCCTCTCCTCTGCTCCCTTCAGGAGAGGAGAAGGGGTCACTGCTGTAATTTATTGCTGATTTCTTACCTAGCCTGGGATAAGCAGCCAAAAATGTAAGCAAACAACAGGTATTTTGTTTGAAAAATGTCACAGGTCCTTTAGGACCCTGATTCAATCCCACCAAAAAAATTAATCAATTGCAATTTTTAATAGGCATCAGATTGCAACTCACAGTACCACTGCTTAAATGCAATAATGAGTCAGCTCATTCTAGAAGTTGCCGCATATGGAAAACATTTTGCCAGTTATTCATGAACAATTCTAAAAAATTAATCACAACCATTATTTAGTGAGCTAAATCTATCACATCAACTTTGTCGTTATTCAATCCCCTTGTTCTTACATACCTATTCAAACCCTGAAAATAAAGGCTTCTATTTACTTAAGCACATCTTTCTAAACATCTTTAAAATGCAGTAAACTCTTGGTTTTCTGCCTTAAGTCACACAAAGGACAAGACAATAAGAGCTAACAAGAGCTCTCACAAGAACATTAGAGAGACGATAACGCTGCTATCGCATTTTTAATATGAGATAGGGTTCTGCACCTCAGATTTAATGCACACAGAATAGTTGCAAGTACAATGGCATTTGGATAACGACATCTAGAAGCATGAAATTACAAGTGTACTGACAGGTTTTTCTGTGCTTCCTTATAGCAGAGAAGCTGCTGCTCTTTGTCCCCCACATCCCTTGTGTCAGAAGCAGCCCAATACTAATAAATCTCGAACACACTTTTGAGATTCATAGCAAGGGCTGCAACACCCAGGTGGAATTTATAAACATGTCTTAAAATTGTTTCTGCATCATGCTAGAGCACAGACACAGAAGGAAAGGTCTCTTTGCCCGGTTACTGGGCATCATAAATGAAAATAAGTTCGTCCCTCTGCCTGGGATGTGATCCCTGATATGCCCAGTTCTAGCTGGATGTGAAGGGGGCAGGTTCCCAGCTCTTGCTAGAGCAGCCCTGGGCAGAACTGCACGTCCCTTGTGACTAGTAGAGATGGGGCAGCTCTGCAATGCTTTCTTCTAGCTCACTTGGGGAACCAAAGATCTTTTTAGGACACTTGCTGTAAGTATTTATGAGTATTTATGTAAGGTAGCAGCAGGGCTTTAAAATCTGGCAGTGCCTAGACTTCACAGGCCTCAAATCTGCTACACAATTAAGATTTGGGGTTAGATTTCTTTTTAGGCATTTACATAACCTCAGAAAGTGCTTTACTCCGAGCTGTCAGTCAGAGAAGTTCCAGCATAATTTCTAAAGCATTAGGGAATTTCACACCCAATGTACAGCAATCTGTTTGGATCCAAAAACTAGAACATGCTGTAGTAAACAGTTTTTTTTCCTGATCTCATTTCATTGGGCAGGAAAACTGAGGTATCACAGGCTTGAATCCTGCCTGGAAGAGCAGCGCTGGGCAGGGAGGGTGCTGCATGGGTTACAGTACTGCATTGTGACTCCTCAGCTCATCAAACCAATTCCCTCTACCTTTCTTCACTCACTCGGTAATCTGGTGTCCCCAGCTTTTCACTGAGCAGCAAGTTAACCCGGAGAACTGCAGGGATTTATTTAATGCAACAAAAGCTTTTGTCTTGTGACTATCAGGCTTAAATCATTGTATGGATAGATCCTCTGGAAATCATACTCAGACTTCCAGAGCTTTAGAGTAGCTATTTAGAATCCATCAGTAGAAAGATTGGACGTTCCTAAAGAGAGAGGACCTTAGCTACAGTTTCTTTAACCAAGACTCCTCTCTCTTACGATTTCCAGCAAGTTCCTGGGAATCACTAAACTTTTAAGATTATATTAGCATAAATAATATTAGTATAAATATTTACCGTAGAAAATAATTTACTGGCTTCCTCAGTTTCCTTCCACGGACACTCTCTTACACCACACTGCGCTTTATGCAGACGCAAGAGAAAACCCGAGGTGAAAAGCCCAGGGCCCTGCAGATGCCCGGGGCGCCATCCTTTGAGCCGGGCCGGGAGGAGCCGTGCTGCCCCGGCAGCTCTGCACGGGCTCCCGGCGAGCCCGGCCGCCGCCGCGCTGCCCAGGGTGGCATTCCTGCCCCCCAGGCACAGAGGCCCTCCCCAGCGCCGAGCAGGAGTGCTGCAGCCTGGCTGTCCCCGGCACCCCTTGTGCCTCCGGGCAGAGCCACACCAAGGCACAGCAGTGCCGACACTCAGCACCGCACCCTGAGATGAGAAGCAGCGCAAGGGACAAACCCAGGGGGCCGTGGCCTTGGCCTTTGAGCACGTGGTTATCTGTGATTGTTCTGGGGGATTAGGTTGTATCTGCTCATGACAATCATCTACCACCCTGACCACCGAAGCTCCCTGAGCTCCCAAATGTCCTGGCCCCAGGTGACCCCACCTGGCCCTCTGTGAACCCCTTCCATCCACCACACACACCCTGTGTTCAGCAGCTCCTTGTATCCATCAGCCTTTAGCAACATGCATAGAGGTGTTGTCCTGCCAAGACCTTTTCCTTCCATAGGAGACCCATTTCCCCCCCTTTTCCCTTCAGCTTAAAGAAATAAAAGGAAATAAAGAAAAATAAGGGGATTCTGAAATTACAAATTTATCACCTGCACATTTATGTGGGGGAAAACATTCGCACCCAGCACCACTCAGACTTCCACACTGCTTTAATGGTACTATGATTGACCCTGTGGGGAGCTGATAGTACATTTGGTACTGCCAGCTTACTACAGCACCTAACTCCGGGCAGTGCTGGAACACTGCAGTTATTCCGTTCACGTGTGCCTGCACATGCAGGTGCACATGCTGAGTGTAAAACACAGCTGTATTCTTAAAACAAACATGTTCAAATTGCGTCATATTAACAGAGTATCTTTTGGCTTGAAGAAAGAGGCACCTATTTTATATCCCTTATCAATCAGGATATCTAAATTTGGAGCATCCAGGTAGCACACTCACTGATGTCTCAGTCAGCTCCCATGTTTTCATTTTGACAGTATTTTTCAACCCCAACACAGAGTGGAGCAGCAATTCATGATCCGACATGTTAAAAACAAGAGCAATTGCTCGTGTACCCTGTGCAGCAGAGCTGCAACCCCACTGGGGACAGCCTGACAGCCTGCAGCCCTCGTGCAGGCAAGGGAGCACAATTGCATGTCCCGAACACTGTCACACCAGTCTCATTATTTGGGGACGGGCTTTTCTGTTTTTTGTTGTAAAAGAAGAGAAATGGCTAAAGTATCAATCTCCCCAAAAGCTGTCAATAATAAGAAGAATAATAAGTCAAATAAATCAGCTTGTTTTGGTATTCTGTATAAGGGTATATTGAACTATCAAAGGACGATAGTGCTCTCTCTTCCAAAGAGAGCCAGGTGATGACTCTTCCCATATCTTAGGTTAGATAGGGGTATTCATATCCTAATACTCATGCTACGTATGTATGCTTTAATGCCCTTTTTGAAATGCTGCAATTGAGGCTCTAATTGGGGTGGCCCAACCCTCAGCACAGTTTCAGGCAGTGCTCACGTAACATCACAAACTCAGCAGGGTTGTCCTGTATTTAGACTGCTTGAAGAAACTTTGGTTCCCATTTTTCATGATGTCCTGTCTTTCCCCGACTTGCACCTTGGCACAGGGAGCAAACAGAGCAGCACAGGCTGTAGTGTGCTCCTATACTTAATTCCCTGAGCACAAAGCAAAGATGCAAGAGCCTGGAGCAAGGATCTGTCCTGAAAGAGGCTGGTATGGAATTTGTCACCAGATATGGGAAGCTGCAGAGTTTGGTTTGGTTTTTATTTTACCCTGCAGGAGCTCTGAATCAAAATATCTAGAAAAAGTACAATTTAGTAAAAATTAGATCATCCTTTTCATCATTGTTTTCATCTCCTGGATCCTTGCAATAGCTTTAGCATTTTGGAAAGAGCTTCACTGAGACACAAAGAGGTTTTGTCCTGGGTAGCTGCTGGCCAGCAAGGGCAGACCCCTTCTGTCACCCCCAGGCAGCAGATCCATGCCATCCCACATCCTGGCTTCCCCTGACCCTGTGTCCAGAGGACCCGCTACAAAACAATTCATCAGTTCACACAGGCATCAGCATCTGCCTGAGCCCAGACATCCAAGAAGCACCAGGAACAGCAGACATTGCAATGTTTAAATGTGCTAACAAATAAAACAATGCACGGCAGCAATGTTCCAACTGAAAGGTAAAACTCACAGCTGGAGCGGGCTGTAGGGTGGTGGCTCTGTGCACATTGCAGACTCCATCCTGCTGAGAGGGGACTTGGCAGCTGCCTGTGCCTCTCCTGCGGGCGTCAGCTCGGACCTGCCCGTGGCAGAAGGGATGCCACACAGCCTGGCCACCCCCTGCCATGAAGGCAAGCCGCAGCTGCCCCTGCCTTCACTGGCTGCATTATTTCCAGCCATTAAAGCATTGCTCTGCAGGCACGGATTTTCATGTCAGAATCTAGGAGCTACAGAATAACCCTACAAACCAAATTATATGGCTGAGATCCTCTTTCCCCACCAGGGCAGAAACAATTTTGATCCCATTTGTCCTCTAGCAGTCTTTTCCTACAGGTGAGTGACCCACGGTGCTTCACCACAATTAACCATGGCTGTGGCTTTTAGTAGCAATTTGTTTTCAATTACCTCCTTCAGGCAAATCTGAATGATTACCACCAGTTTTTTCACATTTCTTTCTGCTGCCAAGTCTGTATCAAAGTGTTCAAAGCACATCAACTGTTGATCCTGCAATATCCCAAAGAACACATCGGTTGCCCCCGGTGGAAACCAGGGTAGCCCAAACCCTGTGTTGCTTTGCCTGGCACAGATCCATGGGCGCGGGCAGAGATTTCTCCCCAGTGAGAAGCACAGGTCTGAGTGCCACAGGGCCACCCTGGTGTCAGCTCTGCTAAGTCCAGGGCAAGTGCACACCTACTAACAAAATCCCTATTGCCTGGGGCTGCAGGGCCGGCAGGCGAGTGGCAGCAGCTCCTGTCCCAGCTGAGCCCTCCGAGGTGCTGACTGCTCCCAGTGCAGAGGGTGCTCACACAGGCTTGGGCACATGCTGCCCTCCATCCCTGCAGCATCTCCACCACTCTAAGGTAGCAGGGACCAGACTTAAGCTGATCCTAACTGTAGCTCTTCCAAGGTAGGGAAATGAAGAAAGGAAACTGCAGCACAATGTGGATCCTAATTGCATTTGCTCTGCAGGCTCTGAAATGTCAGTCAAACAAATACGCCATTGCCTTTACTGCTCTGCAGTTGCCATTTACTATTTTACTGGGAAATTGTCCAGGAAAGGGATACTACCTAGAAGGGACCATTATGCTAGCACTAGAAACCAGCAATATTTCTGAACAACCCCATGGGCCCATTATCTGTTCCTACACTGCGGAAAGACAAGAAGAGCCAGAGCGAGCCAATTTGTGTTTGTGGTAGCAATTGCAGCAGTAGAGGGGATGGAGACAGCCCAGGGCCCAGCGGGCACATCTGAACCGGTGCACGCTCTGGAGCTGTGACAATTCACACCAGAGAAGAGCATGATTCCGTGAGTGAAGAAGAAAAAAAAAAAAAGGCATCTTAAAATGAGCTCTTGTATGAGCCTGAGTTTCATTATGCAACTTTATCAGAGTTTATGAGGACTGGAGTAAACAATATGAAGACGCAGAACATGCCCACTCTCCAGCTCTATCAGTCCACAAACCCAGTAATTTCCAGGACATGCAGAGACCATGGGGCAGATGGGTTTGCTGAAGTGATGAAGCCCCTTTCCCAGGGAACAGCCCCACTAAAACCATCTTTTTCTCTCTGGCAATGCCTCCTGCCCTCCAGAGAGTTCAATTCCTGCTATAGGCAGCTCCTTGATACTTAACTACCACTCTGCTAGACTTGGAGTGAGTGATTGAGATATTTAATATGCAGAATCATTCTGAATCACTCCATTTTACCATTACTTTATTTCTCCTCCAAGTCAAAAATGCACAACAAAGGGTACTCAACCCACTTCTGCTTACTGCAATTCCCCACCCACTCCCCACAAAGAAACACAGATTTACCTGGACTAGATCCCATTGACTTCTAAGCAAAACTCTGTCAGTCCTTTCCTCGCTTCAGATAGTTCATCCCAGAGGGTGGCTTCAGACCTACTTATAGATTCAACCTCTGTGGGCAGGGTGAGCAGGGGTTGTGCCCAGCACAGGTGAGGAGGAAACCATCCATTGCCAAAAGAGGCAGCTCCCACCTCCCTGGAAATCAGCTTAGCCAGGAAAACCTGTGCCCTTCACACCAGCACCTGTAAAGGCTCGCTGTTTGCAGAAGGTTCAGCAACCATTTCATTTCTGGCATTTTTTAGGTTTTAACACGTTGTCTCTGGCACTGAAAGCACAAGTGGATCAATGCTCGGTTAAGCTCTTGTGTCAGGGCACCCTGTCCCTGGTACTGGGGCAGCACTAACAAGGCCACACAGTGTCCTGCAAGCAGGGGACAGGGATGGGGTCACCACCAGCAGTGCTGTGGCTGCTGTCTGGCACAGGGATGGCTGTTCTGCAATCTCTGCCTCACAGGGATGTACACCATGAGCATTCAGTCCCTACCTTATTCTTCGCACACTTTTTTGGCTCTTAAGTGTATTTTCTGCAGACATACAAGCTCAATGAATGCTATTTTTTAAACAATTTTAAACAAAACAAGTGTCATCTTTTATCACCCCTTTGTCTCTGAGACTGGATTTCTTAAATTCACATGGGTTACACATTTTCATAAACCACATTGGCTGCAATAAGCTGTGTTTGAATCATCATTTAGAGAAGTGAAGATTTAATTTCATGGTGGAATTAAGGTTGACATTTCCTTTTTATTTACACTACACCAAGGATTAATAAGGCTACTATAACCTTAATCTTTGATAGCTCAACAATAGAATACGCCGGGATTACCGCAAAAGCTGGATTTTAACTCTTTTAATCCCATTATTGTTGATAACCTTATCAACACTGTGCTCCACCACAGAGGTGGAGTGGAAGGATCTCAGGCTCTGAAATTCCTTACCATGGAGCAGCACTCATAGTTCAAACAAAAGAGCCAGAGACAGTTGCTTGGTTGATGCCTGCAGTGAGGTTCACAGTTTGCAGTAGGGCTGCAATGCTGCTTTTAAGCGCCTTGTCAGAGATCTTTGCCAAAAAAAACATTGGTCCAGTGGCATATGTTGGCGGAGCAATGCAAGGTTGCTCTAATTCCCTTACTTTGTTTTTCCCTCCTCCCATGCGACAACTACTCCAAGAATCAGACTGCCAGTCTGGCAAGTTGAGATCCAGAAACTTACTGCTAATTACCATGTTTACAATTCCCAACCTGTCTGTTGGTGCCAACAATCAAACTGCATCCTCTTGAGTGCACCAAAAGACACTTGCTGGCAGTAGTTTCCTAAGGTTCCAGGCTGGCTACATTAATTACTGTTAACTTAATTTTTGCGTATTGAAAAGCAGCTTTAATTAGTGATTCCATGGATCAAAATCATTCTTTTGTGAGTTTTAAGGAATAGCAGCTCAACTTATAGACTACTTACCAACCTACAAGTCTTTTATTTGAAAACACAAGTGGTAATAAATTTATATGTGGCCTGATAAATAAGGTAGGCAGAGGTTTAATAAAAATCACACCAGGAAACGAAAGGTTATGCCTTCCCTTTGAAGTAAAAGAAGCAGCTCTAAAAAGGCAGGTTGGATATATTTTATCATCCTCAGTAAACATTTGACTGCACAGAATAAACCACATTCTGATGGTATATCACTGAATCAAAGTATTTAATAAATTAGAAGAAAAAGCATGAATTTTATGAATTCGGTGAAAGAGAGCCCAAACTCAAATAGCTGCAGGATAGAGCCTGAGCAGAGAGGATCCCATTTGTGCACTGTGAGTCCTAGCCTGAGACTCCTGAAGGCCATCTGACTACTCAGTTGGGATCCCCTTTTGTTGAGCACATGCTTCAACCCCCCTGGAGTCAGCAGAGCACACAGGGCTGAGCAGCACCTGGGAACAGGCTGCCCGCTAAAGGTCTGTGCCCAAGGCCACGCCTGCAGAGCCCACCCAATGCCCACAACTCCCCCACACAGCAACACATTTCTAACCTGGATTTTCCATGGCAATGGGATTCAATCACCACAATGGTGGCTTTAAAACGATCAGTTGCTGTGAACTGCACTACACCGGCTCTCTGAAGATGTTTTACTCTGTTCTCTGGCTGGCGTGGAGCGAATGCGCCAATGTAGCTTGGTGCTCCTGGGGTGGACGGGCTGCTGGCCGCAGCACAAGGCTGCTCTCGGTCAGTGCTGCCGAGCACTCCGGCAGCGTGTGGATGGATGCTGGTGCAGCCAACGCCTGTCTGTGCTGAGGCTGCAGTCAGTCTCATCTCTTAGGGGCAGTTTGGTGTGTCACAAGCATCTGAACATGGACAGTTTTAAGAGGACCCTGCATTCAGACTAGAGCAGCACCATGCCCGTATCTGCTTGTAATAACACTGGTCCTCCCTGGCTGTGTAAAGATAGGCCTAGGGGTCTGATTTTAGGCCCCTTTTTCTAAAAACTTGGTCTAACTGGTGCTGTAACAGGCCAGAATGAGACTGTCTTTTCTCTGCAGCAGATTCTCCACCATCTCACGAAAATCCAAGACACCAACCAACTTCCCTGCTCTCCTGGCAGTGTTTCACAGGCTACCAGCCACTACCAAGCTCCTGCTCTTGCACCACAGTCCTAATCTGTGAGATTTCAGTGGGCTACTAAAGAAAAGATAACCCAGGGCAAGACTCAGGCATATGAAAAGCAGTGTGGGGTAGGAGAAATAGAGCCAAAGCAGGGAATAAGCCAAGGAGACAGACATTAAAATCAACAGGCATTTTAACTTACAGGGGAAGAAGGGAAGGAAAATGAATCAGTGCTCCCAGAGGAGGCAGTCTGAATCTACTCTGATCCTAAAGCAAGAGAGTGGACACAAGCATTTAAGAGCAGTTCATTTATACAAGGCATACTGAATATACCGAGCAAACTACCAAAGGAGGCAAAAAACCTGCATCTTGGAGAATTGTAGACACTGAAAAGTTTTAGCAGAGAAATTTTCCAGCTTTTTGCAGCATTCTGGGAGAGCTCTGTGTTTCTCATGAAAGCTGTGAAAAACTCTGCTACAGGTTTTTGTAAACTAATTCTTTATCTTTGCACCTGGAGTTTGTTGTGCAAAGTTGTTACGGTATACTGAAGAAATATTTTCAAATGGGAGTTGTATAGTCTCCACCAATCATTCCAGGGGGTGGCTGGTCAAGAACCAATAACCTCCTGTCATCTTTGGGAACTAAGTTATATAAACCGATTTATAATTAATTAAATAACGCCACTTTCTTCCTGATCTCAGACTGTGTCGTTTCTCGCCGTTCTCGGTACAGCAGTGACAGAGAATGATCTAAAAGGAGTTAGATTGGCACTTTAGAGCAAAGAGATATTTGAGGCTGCAAAGGCAAGCAGCAGTACACGGAGACACGTGGACACAGCTCACATGGCCCACGCTATTGACGTGTTTTCCCTCCCCAACCCAGCCTGCTCAGCTTGATTACTTACATCTTGTGTAACTTACATAGTCTAAAGAGAGTCGGCCAATTTCCACTCAATTTATAATTTAGCACGCAGAGGAGCTTGATTCTTCTAATTTACATAAAACGTACATAAAACTGAAAACAAAATAGCTTTAGAGCATATGGGCAAAGTACACAAGAGCCACAGAGGAAAGCAGGAGTGAAGAAGGATATGGAGCAAAAGCACTGTCTGGATTATGCTTTGCTAAGGGCTTCTAAGTACCTTATTTATGATAAATATCTCACAGACAAACAAGTTTTCATCATCACAGACACATGTTGGTGGACAATCGGCACACAGACCTACCTAACCAATCCCATAACGCTGGACCGGGCTTTTTTACTGAATCTTTCTTTTTCTAGGTGAAGAAAAAGTGTAGAAAACCTTCTGCAACAATATGGCAAGACGGCATCAGAGTGTATCAAGGTAGAACTGCCTTCCTCCCGTTCCCTCTTGGACATCTCCTTTTCTCATGAAGAAAGGCAGGGAGTTCTCACGCTGTGGGTAAACCCAAGTCAGCATTCAGCTTCCCAGGAAGTAGCAACGGGGCTGCGCTCTTGTAACCATTTCTCCTGCATTCCTCCTCCATGACTGCTGGGTTCTGGCAGAGCCAGCGAAGGCATTCTCTGAGAGGAGACACCACCTGCCAAGTGTGGAAGCTGGTATTCCTCCCGTGGCATGGTAGGCTCCAAATCGTGCCTCTCTTCCCCATTTGCCTGAGGAGTCATCCTGGGTACTAACAATAGACTCCATGGAGGCTGGTGAAGCTCAGGCTGCCTCACCAACTTCTGTCTGAATTCAGTCATTTCCAGTGAGCAATGTATAAATAGATGCTGCCTCATTATTGATGTATATTGTGCAAAGGGTTTAGCCAGGGATGAAGCTTGCCTGCTTTCCTTTTATGGATGAAAAGCGGGATCCCATAGCCTTTATGTGAGATCTCTGCACATGTCAATCAAACCACACCAGGAGGAAGACTGTGCTCTTAGGTCCATGTTAAATGGCAGCCACGTGGCCACAAGAAAAGTCCGTAGGAACAAAATGCAGCTTTGCACGTGTGTGCATGTGTGTATAGGCACATTTACAAATATGCACAACAAAACCAAATGAAAAAAAGAATTCTAATGGTTGCAGCCTAATTTTTCTATTCCTTTTCAAATCCCAAGACCAGGCTGTAGTCTGGGCTACTCTGACACAAATCTCATTTGACATCGTTATAAACCACTGATTTGCACTAATGGAAGAGTTAGCCTCTGATTTAGGAAGCAGACCTCAGTGGCTGGCCCAAGCCTGAGCCTCTCAGCCCTGCAGTCTGGCTGTAGCCCATTGATATTTGCCAGCTAAATTTGATCATGAACTCCAGCAAAGGCGAGCTATCGATATTTCAGAAAGCCATTCCTCACACTTCTGAGCAGCAAACGGCCCATCACTAAGAAGGCCAGACCCTTGTCAGCATGAGCTGACTTATATGAAATGAAACACTGACCTCACTGCTAGCTCCAGAGTTAATCTCAGAAGAGAGATTTTATTAGAGAAAGCAGAGCTATTCTTCTGAGCCTCTCTACGGGGCACATATTTAAGTTTTGCATCCAAGAAATGTGGAATACTTAAAATAGAGTTGCATTTGGTAAAAAATAAAACCTAGAAACTCCAGATAGATATTGTGTGTGTGTATTTCTTTATTTGATTTGTTTCCCTTGAATTTCTCATCATTCCCGTTCAGCATCTTTTCCCTCACTGGAGTATTTCATCCCTCGTTACCAGGGAGGCTGGAGCAGAGTGAGCAGCACTGCCTCACAGCAAAAGAAAATTAAATATGTCTGTGTTCATCTCTAACCAAGGGTCTGGACTGGCCCTGTCTTCTTTGCTGGTAAGAATTTACATGGACGGAAATGACAAGCATCTAAACAAGAAGAGCAAAAGGGAGTGGGTTTGGCTCTCACAAGTCCTCACAAGCAGGACTTGCAGATCCAGTTTTCATCAAGGGGCTCTTTGAACAACCGAAGGCAAATGGATTTACGTTATCACATGTGCAACAGACACATGATGGGATGGCCACATGATGTCGTAACACAACAAAGGACAATGAGCAGTCAAAAAGAAAAGGATTGTACTGAAACCTTGAAAGTAATTATGTTATTGTGTTCTGCATAACTCAGACCCTCGCAAACACGCAGCGAAAAAGGTCTTTTTCTTAAAAATGGAAAAATCACCACCTCTTAAAATGAGGTCTGAGAAAGTTTCCACTAGTCTCCTCTATAGTTCAAGACCTTCAGAAAAAGAAATTAGGAGATTAAATCATTCTGACATTTCTAAAATAAAACACGTTGAGAAAGAACATCCCTTCCATCCCCTCGAATCTTTCACATGTATTGTAAACAGGAAGGGGGACAGCGAGGCAGTGGAGGAAAGCAGGGGAACAAGAAACAGTTTTTACCATAGTGGTCATTTTTAACAACCTGAGCATCAAGACTGTAATAACTGTTGCTCCAGTAAAACAGCAAGCAATAAACTGTGTAACAGAAGAATGTTTCATGGCAACTTGATGCAGAGGTAATACAAAATGCATTTTCTTGGAGTGACCAGGTAAGTTATCTCCTGAAGAATGATTGTTAAAGGAAGAGTTTCCAGATGGTGGGAAGCATTAGTGGATCAAGCCTCCCTGCTCTTACTATTTGCCACCTAAATTAAAGAAATAAAATAAATCTTTAATAATGCAGTAATTAGTGATGCCTTTTTATTTGAATTTTTATCTGCGTCTTGTTAGGAGAATGTGAATACTTGCACAGCTATTACTATCAGATAATCTAAAAGTAGTCATATGAAATCTACATTATCTATGTAAATGCCTCTAAGATGCAATGAGATGGTTCTTTTTTTGGTAACAGGCTGCACAATTGCATGCTGTACTGTTCTGGTTCAGAATGTTCCTCTTTCTCCAATTAGAGAAGACCAGTCCCATGTTGATCACTTTATCTTTGATTTCCAGTGATTTAAAAGATTGGTTTGACCTGTGATCATTAATAAACGTTGTAATATTGTCCTGATTTAGTAAGGGAACCGCTAATATTCCAAACAAGGTTATGAATCAGCAATTGTTAATATTAAAGTCAGCTATATTCTTCCAACATTTCATACCTCATGCAATAATGTGAAAGGGGTGTACACTGCGTGCAACTCAGATGAGCTGATACAGAACAATACGGTGGTGACAATTGATCCCAAAGCAGATAAAAGATCTACTTAATCTGAAATACTCTTGAGTAGTTTGGAAAGTGTAAGTTACCTCTTGTGGGCCTAGCTCTTTCTTTCTAGTGGTATAAAGTGTTGAGAAATTATCAGAGTCATTTCAGCTCTATGGAGATGAGTTGCAACAGTCAGAGGCAAGGAGGCCTCCCCAGATGGCTCTCCAGCCCTCGTGGGGTGACTACTGCCTGCTGTGTCTTGGCCAAGTTAATTTTACATCTCCCAGGCAAGGGCTTTCCTGCCTGGAGATTGCTCTGTTGCTTTCTATCATCCCCACTGGCTAGAGGGGTATTGGGTTGACTGAAAGGAAATGTTTCTTGATAGCAACGCTGCATTTTCTCCATGCATAATTTCTAGGTCTATTTGCACACACCAGGCTACACTGCTTTCCTGCAGACAGGAGAAATTCTGAACCCCCTGAAATCAATGGAAAATTCCCACTGGTTTCTGCAGAAGAATGATTTCAAAAGCAGGATACTCATTTCATCTATCTATATGGGCATTATTATGTAATTTTGGCTAGGTATGTATATATATATATATATATATATATATAAATATAAACTGCCTTTCAGCTATATATTCAGGGCTCTTATTTTTCCCATCAATCAACCCCCTCTAGTTTCTGGAATATTTCACCCAATTTTTTGTTGGCTGCTTATAACTAGATACTGTTTTTCCAGGAAGCAAACTACCAAACGTGTGTGACGTTCCAGCCCTGGTTTCAACAATTCTGGTGCATACTTCCAGCGCCACACTGCGATATCTCCTCGCCTACAGTCCCTGGTGCCTCACTTCTCCTCTGCCCTGTGACTCTGAAAAGCTGGGTCACATCTACCTTCTACCATCACCTCCTGGACTCTTCTCTTTATCTTCCTCAGGATCCTCACTGTCCTTTGAAGTCAGACTCTTTCCATCACCTCTATGAATTCGGGCTTGTTTTTTCACTTTTAGACTACTTATTTTTGGCCTGTCATTTAAATTTCTTTTGAGTCATTGTTATTATCGAGCCAACATTTATAAATAGCTCTATGCATTGCAGGTATGTGATAATCAAGTCCTTTGATTTTTGAGCAATTCGGTTACTAAATGATAGCAATAAAAAACATGTAATCATCATGGGCGTTAGCCCAGGAAATGTTTCTACCGTTAAAGCTTTCAGGAGGTAGATGATGATTCTGGTAAAAATTTATGGCTCTTAATAATGAGTGTTATGATTTACCTTTAAAACACTAAATGGTGAGGTGTCATAACAGCTACGGGTAATACCTGGGGGTGATACTTTTCAGAAAAATAGTACTCTATTAAAAGGAAGAGAAGAAAAAGCCTTTTGTGTATGTAAAGACATTATTTATTTTAAAAAATGCATAAAAATCCAGTTGTGTACATTACTGCTAGTGTGATGCAGAAAGGCAGAGAAAAAGGCTAGTTAGCTTATTCTTACAGCTGCAAAGTATGTGTAGAGTTGTGTGGATGTATAGATATTACTGTTTTCAGTTTCCTCAAGAAAACCCTATGAACACTAGAAGTCACCTAAATTAACACGAAAGACAATAACTTGTCATGGGAAGAAAGCCTACACTCCCCTCAAAATCATATGTAGTCTTAAAAGCAGAAAGCAAGCAGAATTGAGCCCAAGGTAAAACATCTGCATAACCGTACATATCTACATGCAACACTGTGGGCATTTATTTTAGGCAAATTTGCAGCAGCAAGAGGAACACAGGTCATAAATACGCACTGCAACAGCACGGCCCCTGCTGAGGTGAGTGGGTGTTGTGCCTCTGTCAGGTCTGGGAGAATGGGGCTTTTCTACTATGCTCTAGCCTCTCCTCAGAGAGGGGTGCGTGTGTGTGTGTATTTATTTATTCCATTCAGGGATATATGCACATATAAGGGCTACAGTTTTAAATATGTCTGGAAAGAGCACCTGAAATCCAGTGGCAGTCCCTATCACTTAATTTAGGGTACTGCTAAGCAGAGAAATGCTTCACGTTATGGGCAGACCCAGGCAGGGCTGTGACCCTGCCTGCACAGGACAGTAGGGACCAAAACTACTCTTGGTTCTCCCTCTCCCGCCGTGGGGCATGATGTGCCCACTGTGCTCAGGGACACATCCCTTTGGGCAGCTCCCTGCTCTGGGAAGGCCGGGGCAGGGCGGGGGACAGCCAGTATCACAGTGTCACCTGCGCCGCACCAGGGCCGCTGCCACGCCAGTGTCTGCTCTGCCATTAATGCCTGTGCTGCTCTGGGGGCCCTGGCGTGACAAAGACTTAGGCAGCAGCCTTCGAGGCTACTCCCGTGGAGAAAATTACCCAGAGATATAAATCTTCATAGGATTATGGCCTTTAAAGACAAGGCTAAGTTCAAGTAATTATTTCTGGGCTAATTTTTTTATTTGATTTTCTACCAGGATGCAGATTACAAAAATCATTTTAAAACAGAAATTTAGCATTCTGAATTAATTAAATATGCCCTCACCAAAATAGCTGTTAATGCACAGTTGGTGCCACCACAAACCTCATTCTATAATATCCTAGGAAATGCTCATACTGTACAATTAAACCCCCATATTTGTAAAGTAATTTCTTATTATGTTCCACTATAAACTTTTAGTGTAATTCTTGCCGTTAATGAAATATCATTACACTACTAGAGGCAGGGAGGTTTTAGAGTTATTTTTTTAGCACAGAGGATTCACAATTTCTAAAGCAAAAAAAAGGTAGGAAGTGTAGCATTGTAAAAAATCCCGTTCACTAGGGGTCTAATCTTTCCCACAGTGAAATCAATTGGGACTTTGCCATTGCATTGGATAGTAAGATTTGGCCCTAAATATTTTTGATTTAACATGAGCAAGCTTGCTTTCCTGACCAGTCCTGGGGAAGCTATGTGCATTCACAGGATCAGACCCACAGTACAAGCAGTCACTATTTAGAGATCTGTTGTTCAGAAAGGACCACTTCTGTCCTTCAATATACATATGTGACAGACCCCTGGAACTGCTAATGTATGGGGGGAGTCTCTCTAAGATCATGCTATTGGGAAACATCATTCCAAGAGTCCTTATTCTATTGAGCATTTACACTATATTCTAGAATCATTTTGGTGAGCATACCCAGTATTTCTCTGATCGGATCTTTCACTCTTTTAACCCACATAGCATAGCAATTCCCAAAAGATTTTAGGGAAGAGAAATCTACAATCATCAAAATGTTAATTTTGACAATGACAAAGAGTACATGCATTAAAAATGCATCAGCCCTGTCATTAAGGCATTATTCAGCAAAACCGTCCATCATGCTTTACAGAAGGCAACTAGAAGAAACCAAGTATAAAGAACCATTTGCTAAGCTTGTATTTATGGGTACCAGTCCAATGCATACTACACAAGGTACTCAACCAAGCAAAGAGCAAACAAATCCACATCCTTTATGTGATGAAATGGGAACCCCTAATAATAGTCTAAGTCATGACTCAAGGGAAGATGTCAACTAAAAGCTCTGACCAGAGGAAGGTTTGTAATACAAACCTGGATATTTAAAATAGTGTTTCCATCGCTGTTCCTGCAGCACTTGTGAATGTGGCTGTGTTATGGTGCTGAACTGACTATGATTTAGCAGCTGATCATGTCTTTTTAAAGCATAATTTAACATTATTTCTGAGGCTGTTGAACATACTAAACTACAAGAAAAAAATCTGCTTTCAAGTGGTATTAGAGAAACACAAGGATCAGAGTGCTAGCATCAAAGATGTGTCTAAAGAATAACAGATCCACATGTCTGTTACAACGAGCACTCCACTCACTACTAAAGGCAACAGACTAAGATTCCTTTGGCAGTTGTTGGAAATTATTAGGTAGAACATAAACAGCCTTTCAATCTCTAAGCAAGAGACAGAAAGACATTCTCCATCATCCCACCTCGCGCTCTCAATGATCATCCCACGTCTGGCTCATCCACATTAAAAATCATTCCTAGCCCCATCATAGCTGAGGTTGGGGAAGGATCCATCCAAAAAGGCTGTCTTATCATAGGACTCCTGATCTTGCTTTAAAATGGCTTCTGATCTAATTCACTTAAGGCTGAAATCTGGTCTCACAATTGTGACTACGTGGCAACAAGACCTGGGATCATATGGGCGTGTGGAGAGGTCTTGAATGGCAAAACACAGGGATGATCACACCCTGCTCCTTTTCTCTGCCAGGCTTGTGGGCAGAGGAGTAGGGGAAAAAAGACTGGAACGATGAATGCTATGCCTGGACTTTCCTAAGCACAACATCTGAAAGGCTGATCAGGCTTTTACCAAAGCCTGTGCCCTGCTGCTGAGATTGGAGAGAGGGACAGATGCACCTCTTCCATGTTAAAGCAATGGGGCATGTCTTGGCCAGTTACGGGAATCAACACTCCCTTAGTTGTGTCTCCCGCCTGTCCAGCTGCAAGTAACATTTGGGGAGTCCTGAGCTCTTGGAAAGGGCACAAATAAGCCACCACCTGAGCTGCAGAGGGGAAAAATCCCCTCAGCTCTGGCCCTGAACATGTGTCTCAACCTGGGGCCTCAAATGCTGACTAGCTCTGCTGGGCTGGAGCTGGTGTGAAGGTGGATTCTTAATCCTGCCCTCACCAGGTTGCAGGGTGAGGATAAGAGAGCAAGAGGGGCATCGCTCTCATTGAAAGCAACCGGCCTCAAGCTGCTCCCCAGGAGCGGCCCCGCTGGATGGCCGAACCCCTCGGCAGCCGGGGAAAACGGGCTTCCCCGGGCGTCGGGCGCTCTGCGGCCGTGCCGAGTGTCCCCGGCCTCGCTAGCACGGGGTGCTCGGCACCTCCCCGCCCGCGGGCACCCCCAGCCCCGCACGACTCGGCTGCTGCGGGCACGGGGGCCGTGCCCGCCAGGGGGGCGGCAGCCCGGGCTCTGCCGGCGGGTGCGGACGGAGCCGGGGCCGCCCCGGCCCTGCGGGCACTCTGTGTCCCGGTGGGAGGGACCCCTGGCAGGCGAGGCCGGCCGCCTCGGTTCCCCCATCCGCGCCCCACGCTGGAGAGGGGCGAGGGGCCGCGGACGGAGCGGGCTGGGGGCTGCCGACCGAGTGCCGGGGCACCGGGGTTGCCCGGACGGGGCGAGAGCCTTGCCCCGGCCCCGGCGCAGCCTAAAGAGCGCTGCCCCCGAAGGCGCAGCCCGCAGCGGCCGTGGCTCCCCCGGCCACCCTCTGCCGAGGAGCTTGGCCAGCCTTGCCGCGGCCCTCCCCAGCTCTGGGCTTGCTCCCACGCACACACACACACCGGGCACCCCCCTCCGCAAGAGACAGGGCGTTCGAGCTCCCCCCGCCCGGGCAGAGACACAGAATGAAACATTGCAAAGCGTAGGAAAAGATGGAAAAGGTGCTACCTTGGCAACTAGAGGAGGTGAGGAGCCAGCTGGTGGGCTGGGGGCGGTCGCGCTGCCTGCCTGCCTGCCCGCCGCCGGTACTCTCCTCGACTACGCGTATTCTTAAGCAATAACAACGTAATCCGTATTATCCACCCAAGAATACCCGTCACCGAAGAGAGTCAGAAAGCTGCTGCTGTTGCTGCTGCTGGTGGAAGTGCTGCACCGGGACAATAAATCCATAACTATAATTCGCCTCTAGAAGAAGGAGAATCCACAAGGGTTGCCGAGTGATCTTGTCCCATATCCAGTGGACGCTGAACCTTCCCATCCTGAGGAAGCGAACGAGAGGAGTAGGCATTTAACACACACACGTACAGTCTCTCTGCTCTCCTGCTCCCTTACTGGAGCGGGCAAGGGCTTGCAGGCGAGGTGAAAGGAAATAAATCAAAGTAAGGCTGAGTTTACCTGGTGATTGCCTGCTTTCTTCCTCTGTGCTTCTCTGGTATCCTATTCCCTAGCTGTATGCTCCATCAATTCTCTCTGGGAGCTTGCAAGAGATGTCATACGCAGCAACAGATTCCTGTAAAAGAGATGCACGGTTAAGCACACAAATATTACAAATCTGTTTGCATAGGTGGGCTTGGGAAAGCTCCGATAAAGCAGCAGACACGCCTGAGAGACTTTTCATCTGGGCTTTGGAAATGCATTTTACAAGTCCTGACTCACACTGACTCGATGTGCTACCAAGAGGAGGGAGGGCGGAAAGGAAGGCGATGGAGAGAAAAAAAAATCAAAGAAAAAAATAGCAAAGGCTCCGATCTCAGCAGAGGCACTCCTCTGTCAGGCCTCCTAGCGCCATAAAAATCTAAGGCGAAAAAGGCTTCAAAGTACAAATTCAGCGCACTCCGCTCCCCGCGTGTGCCCGTACGGCGGAGCCCGGCGGCTGCGAGGCGCCGAGCCGGACAGGCGGCTCCGCGGCGGCGGGCGGGGGCGGCGGCAGCGCACCTCCGCCCTGACACCTGCCGCCGCCCTGCCAAGGTTTGCAAAAGGCGAACCGGGGGAAAAAAATAACAATAATAAAAGAAGTTATTTCCGAATGGCGCCTGCGGCTCTGCCTGTCACCCGGAGCAGTTCCCTTATCAGCAGCGCTCGTGCCTGGGGGAGGCGGGAGGGGGAAGCTTTGTCTGATGATCTGCCGCGGTGATAATAAACGTTTATTGTTCGCCAACTAAATAGAAAGGATCTCTGCAACGTCATGGCACAGCACACTTCGCCTAGCGCTGAGGAACTTCTCCGTGCTATTTCACCCCGGCTCCTGATGCTAAGAACAGCTTCCGTGTGAGTGATGGGGAGGGGGCAATGAAATTAGCACCGTACGGTCCGAACCCGCGCAGAGCAGGGGTACTCCGCACTTCTTCAGCCATGAGTAATTATGCAGCACACACAGCTCTCATTATCCACTGCACTCGGTGACTGACCAGCTTGTTGATTAGATTCCAATTGAAATTAATACAAGATGCTTGCTTTTGCTACAGATTTCTTCCTTAACGTGAGCCCTTGCCTCCGCTGACGTATTACCACTATGCTTCCTACGAAAACATACGAGAAGATAGCATTTGTTTTGTATCACAGACTCTTGCTTGAATTTGAAAGAAAAGAGAAAAACAAAGAGAGCAAGAGAAAAAAAAAATACTTTGATAGCTACATTACCTTAAATAATTAAAAAATATTTCCAACACAGTCTCCTCTATTCTAATCTCATTTTAGGTGTAATTTCCTGTATCCTCTAACACAACAAGCTTTCAAGTCGTATTCTAAATGGCAGCTGGAAAGTAAATAACAAACACTGTAATTTTTCCCCGCTGTGAAACTGAAGGCTGTAACCCCATTAGCTGGCGTTGGAACTCAAATAACTGATGCAGTGGGTTTCCTTCAACTTGAACAAAAGCCGTTTGAAAAAGTGAAATGCACCGAGTCGTGGCGAAAACACTCTATGGTGATACCCTAGACCGATATTCTCCAAAATTGGGAGGCGCTCCACAAATGCATCGAGAATTAGGCATAAATCCAAACTTTGCGTGGGGCTTTTTTTGTTGGTTGGTGTTTTTTTTTTTTTTT